>DWFO01000331.1:0-21844 GCA_018246595.1 Mimoniades nurscia nurscia
CAATATTGTTTTTATAGATTGTATTTCCGTATCGTTTTACAATATAACATAGCTTTATGAGGCACATCAAAGAAAAATGCAGACATTGTTCTTTGTGGAAGAAAAATTTCATTTGATACATGTGATACTCAATGGCTTGTTATGTGGTAATTAGGCAGAAGTTGACTACAATGGAGCTTTATCTCCTGTTCAGAGGTGCGTAACATAATATTTAATTAACAAAAATCTTAACGTACATTCAATGTACAAATATTAAATTTACAAAAATAACATGTCCATTTTTCTACTTCAAGTATTGTATTTAAGTACACATATGTTAGTTTATCTCTACAGTTAGTATAATACTGTATGGTACGTGTTTTGTTCTAAACACAGTTACTATCATATTAGATTTGTTTTAACTGGATCTTGTGGTTTGGGATGGTGTCTGCTGCAAGCTGCAACACGTGTTAGCACAAAAAACAAATTGGGTTCATTACAACAATTGCGTCACAATAAAAACAAGACCCTAACCCTGTTGTACCACCTACTTATTTACTTACTACCAATATAAAATAAATAAATAAAAATTTATAATAAATATTTTTTCCATCATCATCATTATAATGGTTATGATGATGACAATTGTTTTTATTTGTTGAAAATTGTAGAGCGCTTTTTGTAAAATTAAAATAACTACATTCTAAAACAGGATATGAATATTAACATAATAATAAAAAATTATGGACAGTTCACATCGTAAGTAAAGTAACCTGTCTCTCTTTCTCTTTATCTCCATGCATATACCTACCTTTAACGGAGTATAATATATCAAAGTTTTTGGCGTGTTTTAGCAAACGACAATAAAAATTCTTAAGATAATGCAATTACATTTTATGAATTGCACCTAACTTTGTCATCCCGCAGCGACACGAGTTCGTATCACGTAGATATGTCACTCCTCGGGTGTGGCACATATTTTAGTGAAAAAGTCTGTTGGCCCGTCTGCTTATTAACCTGGCTAAGTACAAAGTCCTTGCAATCATTCCCTTATTATAGAGATAAAGAAGAGCTCCAAACCACAGCTCTGAGCTGATAAAGTGCTCCCTTTGCTATTTCGATTTCTATTTTTCGTAAATTTTAAAGTTTATACTTCTACAAATCATAACAAACCGTTGAAACTGGGAAGATTTATACGAGCATATCAGTTACACTGACAATCCGTTGAAATATTGATTGAAGAGGATTTATATAAAAAACATACTCGCATTTAACGGTTCAATATTGTACCTATGTACGAGTATGTCTAGTCAACGACGCTACATTTATCTTCTCATATATTATCGTAAGACTCAAGAGAGACAGATAAGAATACAAGATATAAGATAGATAATATAAAAAAACGACGTAAAACACAAACGGTCTTCAACACTCACCGTGCAAACAATGAGATTTGTTTAGATAATTTAAACAAACACATTTATTGACTGTATCAATTAGTATGTGATTCATTCACATACGTTATCAATTTAGTCGTAACAATACGTTCTAGGCGAGCGTTTCATACGTACGGAACGTTGGACGGAGATAAGATTGTGCTATTTACAGATGCTTAATGAAAATCGGGCATAGGATGACCTCATGTTTGTAACCTGATTTCCAGATAAGCCCTCGACATTCAGAGCCTAGTGGTTCTCGTTAAGCGATAGTGTCTTTTAATATTAATGAATTTCTGTGTATTATTGTGCAGCGATAACATATCAATAGCGTCTATAACATTTCGAGCTACGTGAACAAGTTTATTCCTCTGCAGGTGCGTATACAGTAATCTGTGTCTGGATCTGACATTGTTTTAGTAGGGGACTATTGTAAGATATTTTACTATCATTCATCGTTTATTAGATGACCATTAAAGTTTTATTACTCACAACAGCGAAATTATTCCTTTTAGATTTTATCCCTTAAGATTTATTATGCCAGAATTGAACATTATTCTGTTGAGTATGAACTTGTAATATATATAACTTGTAATAGATCTGCATTTTTCAGACGCCATACCTAATATTCCATACAAAATGCCTCATAACGTATTAGATGATTAGAGGTAAATATAGGTAGTTGTGTTAGTTCAAGATTATTTATCTTTATAATTTAAACGTTCATTACCTAATCATCGATTAGGTACTACATTCAACTGCCACTTTTATACCTACATACAGCAAAATCAATTAACAAATGCGTAGAGAAAAAAAACTTTAATATTATTTCTGTTACTATATAAAATAGTGTGGTAGTAAGATATGGCGTAATTGAAGCAACTTTGAAACAAGAATGTCCGATTCCATCGAAGAACTGTCAAAACGATACAAAGAAAATGTTTTGTCTGAGGAACATTCGAGAAGCGTTGGTTAGTAGACACTATATAAAACAATGAAGGCATTTGTCATTTATTAATCATTGTTATTGTTCTTTAAAAATTTATCACGGAAATTTATTTTATAATAAGGTACCTAAATTTAGAATTTGCGTTTTCCGTTCACTGATACTGGAAACATTTTTGTACTATAGAGAAATTATCTACATACTTATAGGTACTTACGTGTAACAATAATAAAATGAGTAATAAGTACATTGAGTGGTAATCCACTCAACGTATAAGGTAGTATAGTGCATACTTTCATACTAAATCGTTACAATGCATTTGTATAATAATCTAGACCATTTTTGATCGTGCGATTCGTATTCATATGCTAATTGCAGACAAACTGCACACAATAAGCATATAAAAAATTAATTAAGTAACACGTTTCACTGTCGTAACATCAAAAAACAAATGACTGTCGCATGGATATCATATATATTTAATAGCATTTTTTCCTTCCAGGGTTGTTCACGATCCCCGAGTACCCGGAGTTCGAGAAGCGAGGCATGTGGTCAACCGCCCTCGAGGCCATTTTGACGACCCTGCGGTATCTCGCGCCCGCTACTCTCCTCACCATCTTCTGGGGCCAGCAGAGCTTTCTGTTCAAGTTATTGAAGCACATAGACTCCGCTTTCAGAGCTAGTAAGTACAGATGTTATGTAGGTACATATTTTTTTTATTCTTTGCAGGAAAGTAGTCACAAAACTAGATTTCGTGTAGCCTGCTTCAGAGCGGAGCTCTCACTTAAGGCTGGGTAAAAATGTGCTTTGAAGCCAGCTAAACAAAAAGGATTTTAACAATTGTTCTTAGAAGGGCTAAACAGTTAGATAGGACCTAATATAGGTATTGTTATTGCCACAAACTTTGTGTGTGTTTATAGAATAGATACAATTAGTTTCATGTAAATATGTCCCGTAATCTATGATGAGTACATCACAAATCACCCCTAAATTATAGATAAATTCATTGTGATTAATGTCGTGTAATAATTTAGTAGGCGATGCGATAAACTGCCCAGCGTGGGGACTATGGACATAACCCCTCAGGGGAGACCTATGTCCAGCAGTGGGCCGCAATAGGCTGATGATGATGATGAATAATGAGGCTTAGTATTTTAATTCAGCGAAGTAACGTTGCCAGTGTTTTGGGAACCATGCCTAACAAAGACATTTTAGATGAAGTTTATTTTTTATGTTTGTGTTTTTTTAACATTGAATTGAATTTCTGTATTTCTGAGTGAAATTCGGGTAGCGTAGGAATTGGTCTGCGGCTAAATGTGGTGAATTTAACATATTAAATTATTAATAATTTAGTCCATTTCAAGTTTATAAACAAATATCTTTCTGCAACAATTATAATATTTGTGTCCTTATCATTAATTAAATCTACTATCTCAGAATTTCCGAAGGATCTCCGGACACCTTAGTGGAATGTTCACCAAACATGATCCTCTGAAATTTTACACCGTAGATGTTGTTAAAATGTATTTTTATGATAGCCAAGCAATGTTATCTCGTATTTGAGATCTTCTTAGATAACGTACGTTAGTTAAGAGGTGTGGTATACAAACAATAAAAAGAGTTACGTCAACGCAAAAACATTGACTGTGTATCATCATACGAGTAACTTGTATAGAAAGATATAACAAAACATTCTGATCTTCAAAAGGCAGCAGGCAGAAATTGGATTTGATTAATCGAGAACAGGGAGCGATGCACGAAGGCGCGAATAGGGGAGGCTTATGTCAACCATAGGTACACTATTTAGGAAGCTGAAACTATACCTACTGTTCAAATATAAATAACTATACCTACTGTACAAATATAATTAATAAACATGTATTACCTTTGTACTTCATCATGATTGCAGTCCCCTGTTGTCAGTAGATACCTACTGTCAGAGGATTATATTTTTTAATTTTTATAGGCTTTCTAATCCACTTAACCAATATGTTTGTAGATATCAATCAACACTTAATTTTATCTTATAGTAGTATTACATTATGTATACGAAGTTAGTTCTTAATTATGAAATTTAAAACAATGCACTGTGTGCAGGTTTTACGGGTTTTCGCACAGATTATTTTGAGTTAGTAAACTGTAATTATCTAACTAAGCTGATTATGCGGTATGCTCGACTGGCTTGTTGACTTATTGGTTGCAAGCGTGACCGCTGATTGAGAGGTTCTGGGCTTGATCCCCGGATCAGGCTCTATTGGATTTTTCTACCCTGATATTACTCAAACTGGTTCTGAGTCTGAATACGTACCTGATGTATGGCAATAGGCTAGACAACTATTAATTGATGGAAAATATAACGTAAACGGTAAACCATGGGAGTGTGTAACACTGTTCTATTAACCTCTTCTTGGATAACTGGTGTGTCATTACATTTATTAGGTATCTCAAAACGCAATATCAACTCAGACGATGTTTTATTTCAGTAGTATTCTCGAGCGACGAGCAGAAGCAAGCCGTGTTGCAATGGCTGGGAGAAGTAGGGCCAGTGAGAGTCGAGCATCTGGACACGGTGTGGCGACATGGGTGGATTCTCTGCGGGGTTTTGGACGGTGCGTTGCCTGGCGCGTGCGCTGGGCACCCGCCTACCAGGCTTTCATTGAAACATGCGCAGGCGATCGCTGATCATTACTTAGGTGTAGAGCCGGTAAGTCATATTACATCTTCGTTCAAGTAGATCAAGCAAATTAAAAATTACCGCCATGATACATATTAAGGTAACTTAGGAGTATCCAGTTTGTGTTGAATACTATTTATTCTTGTCCCTGAATTGATAAGTTTAGGCTTTCATCAATGTTATTTATGCAGCAACCTATTTTACTTCTATCTACGAATTGAAAATGTTTGAAATCTCGTAAACGATTTACAATTTCGTTATGCAAAAAGCTTACTTATTTTCACTAAGGTTTGCGGTTAGGTTAATTCTCTTTTGTCATAACGTTAAATTTGTTACGCGAAGAAAATTTGACTCTTTGTTAACTGTTATTAGGTTACATTTAGTTTTTTTGTTCAACAATAAAAACCTTTCTCTAAAATGGTAATAACTGTCACTTGGAACTCATTCCACAGAACGTCTGTTCCTAATATGTTCTGTTGTCTTTTCCAGGTTTTCTCTCGAACAGAACTCGAATCATGTGACTCTTTAAGCAGACATCAAGAGTGGAAATTGGCAACATATTTAGATCGAATTCGCCTTGCCCTCGCAAAAATTACACCACCTGTCACAAGGCCACCATCGCAACGAACGACGCCCGTAAGCAAACCAGAAACGACCCAAGTTACCCTCGATTACGTAGCAAAAGGATCAGGTTTAACAGCGGCACAAGTTAATAACAAAGTATATTTTAAAATATATCCCACAGCTCAACAGTCCTTAGACCCAGGAGAAATAACAATTTTGATACGAGGTCCTAGAGACTCGTATGGTATGTCCATACTCCCACCAATACTTGGTAAGGCGCAATTAATTCGACAAAAGCTTCTGGGGTTGCAATCAAAACCGAATTTTACCGAAAATGCGCTACCGATAACACAGGGCGCGACGTACTTAAGAAATTACGGCAAGAACGATATGAATAAAACATATTTCATTCCGAAAACTAAATACGATATAGATATTGAAGTCGATACGAAAAAAGACCACGCAAGAGTGAGTTACAGTGTAAATTGCTTAGGCAAATATGAAATATCCATAACAAGTCGAGGTCATGATATAGTCGGATCACCGTTCAAAGTAACAGCTTCCGATAACATGCTTAGAGTTTTAGAAAAGGAAAGCTTTTGCCTTGAAGACGGAGAAGAAATTGACATTGTTGACGTCAAAACGGACAAGAAAGTAGTATTACGGATTGTCGACTTTGTAACCGAAAAAATGTTGTTAAGAGAAAATGGGTGCCTAGAAAAAATAAGCGACGAAGAAGCTAAGTACTTGATGGAAACTGATGATGTTAATATAGATATTTCAAATTTTAAATCAACGCTTAGCAACAATAATACACCAGAAAATTTTAAAATTGAACACAAACGTAATAAATTAAAGTCTGTTGCCAATAAAATAATACAAATGAATCGAGTTTGTAAAATATTCAAAGATGTTAAAATTGAAGGAATATTGTTACCAGAAAAAAAATCCACTTGTGTTTTACCAAAATCACAACAAGACATTCCAGATATTGTTAACTCGACATTCAGTGACTGCAATATGCATACACTCATAATGGCCGAAAAACAAGGGAGAGTTATCATTCCCGAAAGTATATCGGTATCTTTAATGACTGAAAAATCTAAGCACTTTCAAGAAGATAGACAAAGTTTAAATGATAGCGAAACTAGTACAGACATCATATTTCAAAGCCCAGACTATTTAGAAAAGTATAAAATTTTGCGTGATCCATTTGATGATGATGAGCTATCAGTAGACACAACACAATCATCAAATAACCCATTCATAAATGATATGTATACCGATAATTATAAAACTGAAAAGAAATTAGGAGCATTTTTATCTACTGAATATGAAACGAATAACTCGCAAAATGAAGAAATAGAAGAAGGCTCGCTAAAGTTGACCATTGAATATCAAGTTGAAAGTGCTCATACATCAACTAGCAACCCTTTTGTTGATGCTGATATCGCAGTTTTGGAAAGACCGAAGTCACCTGTATTTAAAATTATATCTGGTGAAACAACAAAACGGGCTGAATCTTTATATGTAGAACCAATTACAGATGACATAATTGAGGAAATTCTTGGCAACGAATTTGTCAATCCATTTTTTGCACACCAACATCAATCGAGTCAATACAAAGAAACAAAGCCTGTTACAGATTTTATCATTGGGGCACCTGTCTCATTGCCACCAATAGTAAGAGCAACCTCTCCAGACCCACACTTAGATTCTATTGTATTAAGTACGGATAGTGGTATTTTGGACACGCAAAAGGGTCAAAAGTCTAAAGCTACGACTCTCAGTGCAAAACCTGAAACTTCAGTTTCCTCAGAAATAAAACTACAAACTGAAATAAACTCATCTGGTCACTCCTCTTTTCACACTTCAAGTTCGTCAAATGATTCTTATCAAAGTAAAGTGTTGTCACACATACCTTCGCCCAGTGTTTCTCCAAAAAAAGACATGTGGGACTCGGCTTATGTAAGTATAGATGAAAATAACAGTTCACCCGACACCAGTAATAATAATGATAATTCCTTGCCTGAGCCTCTTAGTAAAAAGACATTTCCTCCTAGCGATGAACTGTCCTCTATGGGACCCGCAGAAAGAGAAATTTGGGAAACGTGTAGTGAATTGAAGGAAAATATAAATAATTTCAAAATACATGAAGAAACAAGAATAAACAAATGGGACAGCAAACGCCCAGCTTTCACTCCGATCATTGAAGAAAATGATAGAAGTCTGTATACAGACATGAAGGATTCTGTTAATGACACTGACACTGATCCAGTAACAAATGCTTTTTCTGAACTTAATGAAATATTCAATGACTATTTTCCACAATCAGACAATTGTTCTACTACGACAGAAAACAGTCAGGTACAAAATCTTGAGATTGAGTATACAACTGAAAACAATAACACTTGTGTCGATTCGGCGTCTGAAGACCTATCAGATGTGAAAAGACATGTACAGGAATTAGAGGGAAAGATTTCTGAGGTTCAGGCAAGCATTACTGAATCAGATTCAGCAAGTCGAATCCTTCATGTCGAAGATAACGATCACAAAACTAAGCATGTTTTAGAAAATGCAGACGAAACCCATTTTGGCCGGAACAAGCGGTCAAATATAGTTTTAGAAAGAAAAAAATATTGGGATGAAAAAATACGTCAAATTCAAGCAAAAACAGATGAAATGAAGGCACAACAAAAAAAAAGAAAAGTTTCTTCTAGGCCATTGAAGCATAATGATTCTTTGAGCAAGAAAAAGGGAAAACAAATGATCAAGAACTTTTTAAATGCAAGTGACGAATATCAAAAATATTCAAAGCCAGTTAATGTGAAACAAACAGAAGGCACAGTTCAAGAATTTACTACTGCTGAACCTGGTTTCGAACAAAAAGAGGCAAATGTGAAATTAGTCGACAAATGGAAGAATTTCTGGGACAATAAGTTAGAAATTGAAAAAGAAATGGAAGTCACAAAGCCAAAGTTTTCTCAGCAAAAGGAAGCTCTCCAATCTGTAGAAAACTTAACAGCCGATATTGAGGATAATAATGCATGCACAATAAATTTCGAACAACATTTCGAATCGCCCAACAAACAAGAACTACCGGAAGAAGTTTTTAGAGCATTTGAAACAAGTCCAAAAAGATTTTTTGGTACGTCAAGAAAACAAATTTTAAATAAAATAGATACATTTTTAGGAAAACCTAACGCTGATAATAATTCTTCTAATGAACGTAATGCATTTAGTCATGAAACTGGCTTGGTATCTAGTCGCATATCCTTATTTCATAAAATATCTCGAACAGAAGAATTGCCGTGGGTTCGTAGAAAAAGCCAATCACTGCATAATTTAAAACAACAAAAAGAAAATGAAAAAACTGCAGAGTACGTTGAAACAAACAAAGCATACAACGAAAAAAAAAAGATTCATGACGTTTATAAAACTAGTACATCTGAAATGGAAGAATCAATTAAAGTTAATATTGGTAATTCTAGTTTTCAAGAAGTTATAGTTTTAGATGGAGATAACTGTCATACAGTAACAACGTCGTATCACATCTTCGATGAACCAAAATCAGACTACAACAGTGAAAAAAAGAACATTTGTGTCAAAATGGCCATAAAAGAATTCAACGAAAGCAGCCAACCTGATTATAGCCTGAAAAAATCTAATCTGAAAACATCGATCAGTAAATCCGAAATGGACATATTCAGTAAAGTAACAAATAAAACCTCCGAAGAAAATTTAGATAAATATAAATCGTACGAAGAATTGCCAAAAATTAACGTTAAAAGTTTCATATCACTATATGAAAGCGTATCAAAATCGTCGATTGAATCGAAGTCACCTAAATTTAGTAAGAAATATAAAGATGAAAATATAAAGAAATTGCACGTGACCAGTTCAGATTCAGGTACGTAAAAAAACTACATTCTACATGGGTATACGGTTAAATGATATTAATATTGGTCTAATTCGGTTACAGGAACTGACAAAACTGTAAAGACATTGAATCGTGAATCAATACCTGAACAACTATCTACATCAACAAGCGGCAGCGATAGTAATTCTAGTATGAATTCACAACGAACAACAATTTCAAGAAACATAAGTCCAGAAAGTACAGGTGACTCAATTGACATCGAAATAACTTCTGATCAAGATCAAGATTGTACTTATTTAAGCCTTTCAGATATTGAATTGGAAATAATCGAAAACAATCGTGAGATATCTCCGGAATCCTCGCCAGAACGAACGATTGAAATCGAAAACGATGACTATAAGAATCGGTTCCAAGTTGCAAAGCAATATTTCCAGTCATTGGAAGAACTAAGGGAAGAGAAGAAATCTAGAAAGCTTAATGAGTGTGAAATGTTATTGTATGGTGCAGAAATTGAATCTCTTACAAAGGATAATAAACAGCTGGGAAACATTAAAAAGAAGCCTAAATCAAAATCACTGCCAGCTTCTGAAATAGGAAAGGCTTGGAACGAGATGAAAGAACTGCAAAACACAGCCAACGATGTTAAGATGGTAAAGATTTCTGAGAAATTTAACGTCGAAGATCTGTTCAATGATGTCATGGAAGGTAGATTGAGTCGTCAAGGTAGTTTACGTGGAATACCACACAAGAAAGCAGTTCTCGAAGCATTTAAATCTATGGAAAATATAACAGATAAGAAGCTTAGTTCATACGAAATGGCAGTATCCCAGTTAAATGATTTTGCAAAGGAGAATCGAATAAGAAATGCACAGACTTATCTCAGTGAGTATCCATACTTGCCTACAACTGATCCGTCCAAATACCACTCAAGGCTGGATACCAATGCATCAGGATTAATATCATTTAAAGAACTCTTAGAAAAGAAACCTAGGAGAAACAGTGTGCCAGATTTGAGGCTGAATCCAGCGTTTTCTGTTGATCTTTAAATGTACCGTAACACATAATTAATGAAGATGTATATTAAATATTAGCCGACCCGTCTGTAGAATAGAGTGAATAAGTGTAAGCAAAATCGTGTTAGGTTGGACAATTAATTAATTTCTTCTCTTTTCATCATCACACCTATTTTACGAAATAAGAAAATACGAATACACAAAAAGATATTAATAGTCGAATAATTATTATGAGTACATTTATTACATTTATTAGTACATTTATTCAATTCCACACATTCCGACTTTAGTTATCGAAAGTAAAATTAGTTTAAAATAGATCGTACTGCAAGCATAGTATTAAATTCCTTTAATATTTAATTAGTGCCTTTTGTTAAGTTTCATAACTTATCATTTTTGTTAAATATTACTTAATTATGTTCATAACTTGTCACAACGATAGGAATAATATTAACGTCATTAATTAATAATGTTTTGTTTAAGTTTCTTGTACAATTGTACAGAATGTTGAATCTAATT
Organism: Mimoniades nurscia nurscia; assembly: GCA_018246595.1. Taxonomy (NCBI): domain Eukaryota; kingdom Metazoa; phylum Arthropoda; class Insecta; order Lepidoptera; family Hesperiidae; genus Mimoniades; species Mimoniades nurscia. The sequence continues at coordinate 11,012 of DWFO01000331.1, forward strand.
CCTAGTTCTTAAGAATAACAGTAATAATTTATTTATTCAAAACGAAAATAAACTATACCTACTACAAATGAGTACCCTGATTTTAATTGAATTAGAATCATAATCTATTGAAACAACAAAGCCTTTTATACTATCTTGTCCTGTAGTGTCAATAAATAGGTTATTAAATAAAGCTTTCATTGGATATAATTTATTTATATAACACTGAACATTTGGAAGGACATTAGAAAATGAAGTAATTATTTATTTATTTAAGTATTTATTAACCGATTCGCTGCTGATGGCATGACATCAATATTTTTTACTTGTTGCTTGTGATACGAGAGGAGTGTCATTTTTGAATCGAATGTAACACCCTCAAGTTAAGTTTATTTCTATGGCCGTTGACACGCGCCAGTCGTGTCACAGAAAATTTGTTCCTAGCCATGGCGAAAAGTTTTCGAAAATCGGTTAACCTTTACTTAATATTTTGATTTAAGATACATCCACTAAACTTATAAGAAAATACTAAAATTATTCCATATCATTATGCCTGCAAACAAGTAAATCTTAGTAACGTTACATCAACCTATAGACACAACCAAATAACTAACTTACAAGAGATAACTAATAATATTGCATTAATTTGTTCGAATATACATAAAATGTGAAATAATCCTGTATCGATCAATCTCATAAAAAAAACAGACTCACTTTGTTTACATACACATATAATATATTTTCTTATTTAATTACTAAAAGCTAACTGAAGTATCATATATGGAGTCACTGTAGCAATGTGTGATGTTTTATTAAATTATTTTAAATAATACCGCGTATTCAAGTTAGATTTTCAGTTTAAATTTCTATACAAATATATGCAATTTACATAAAAATATGCATACAGATCAAAATCACGCTTTAAAATTGGAAAAAAAGAGTTCATTTAGATGTATTTATTTGATATGTATTTGCACGTAAGTAGACGTTGCATCCGCCCTGCGCCACGCCAGCCACGCGGCCAGCTGCCGGTCCGATCTGTCGCCTCGCGCTTCCAGCTGTTGGTAGTACGCCTCCCTGATTATCCTGAACGCGTCCACGCTTCTGTACGGCAGTTTCGTGATTGGATCTATGTAGCGAGCAGGACGTCTGTGAAACAACAGTAGTGCAATTACGTGACAATATAATAGACAACTTATTAACTTAATTTTCAATGTGTGAAATATGTTATTAAAGTAACAAATAAATTAAAGCTCTGAATAGTTAGTGATTTCCAATAAAGAAAATGAAAATAATACGAATTATTCCTGCTCATCAAAACATGCAGTTAGTAGAATTGTATTGTGCATTAAAAAAAATAGTACGACACAGAATGTATAATAATAACATTATATTACTTAGTAACAGCACATAGTAATTCCCGACGTTTCTTCGGCTTTCGCTGCGGGAAGCAGCGATTGTAAGCTTTGTTTTTAATGTCGTTCTCAAACGATATCAACGTTCTTTCGTAGTACTTAATATTGGAATTTGGTTTGTAAATTTTTTCATCCTTTCTGAAAAACAAAAGAAACGGGATAAAATAAGGCTGCAATGAAATAGAATAAGAATACATTACCCGACCTCGTGCCGGGATATAGGGTGTTGTAAAAGGCAAATATACCAAGCGCTGGAAGATCACATGGCATGATGACAATAATATTACAACTCCTGATAGACAACACTTACATTGTAACATCTTCAATACTGATCTCTTCATCTGGACCAACAACATCTACATCCATTTTCATGGGTCCATCAGTCTTTGGTGGATTTTCATCTATTTCAGACTTAGGTTCCGTCAGTGGTGTGTTAGCATCACTTAAATTCTCAGGGGTTAGAAGACCTGGATATGGAGAAGAATTACATCACATTAAAGAAATGTGTCCTTACCTAATATTCCACACACAAATGTTATTAAACAATGTTTCGGTTTAAAGTTTGTGAATGCCTTCCCACATTCTTACTAGAGGCAAGACCACTTCAGTCCTCAAAAATAGCCATGTTACCAAAATTGTGTAACATGTTAACAGTAAGATTTATCCTGTTTTTATCAGAAGAGATAAGCAAACAAGCAGCTGGATGTAACAGGTGGCCACTGCAACCCATGAACATCTGCAACCTACCTCAGACAGGACTGTCAGAGTTAGTTATTCCAATAAGTAGAACTTCTTACAAAGAATATGACTTGATTTTACTTGGGGTGAAGATACATATGTATGTATGAGTAAATTGGTGACTGGCCTGCATAGATAGGATACATAATAAACAAAGCACCATTAGTACATGTTATTATGAATGCAGTTAGTCATATTATCTTTTGTCTCAGTCAGTCAGTATGTCATTTGTCTCAGTTTCAAAGCATGTCCTTTTTACTGTGAAAATGTATGATTACAGAGTGCACCTTTTTAGCTTTCCTCAAATAGATATCAATCTGTTTCAAAAACTTGTCACACATGTATTATTTACTCAAAGATTCATACTTACTATCTTCACTTTTAACCATATCATTGAAACTCATATCTCCAAATGGTGTTATACTAGGCTTGTCATCTTCTATCACTTCTGTTATGAAAGGGACAGCAAATGAATGGTATCTGTAATAAATAATTTAATGTATGCTACTTCTAACAGAAATAAATACTTTACATATTTTTAATATATATTTTTTTATAATTTAAATTCATACAAATATACAAAGTATTACAAAAACATTTATGACTATACTGGATAAAAAATATGTCAGAGAAAACTATCAAATGACTGATAGTACAGAAGTGCACACAATTTTTTGCTAAGCTATAGTTTATTTAACATGGATTAATCATCTTAACACACTTATAGCTTTCTTACCTTATGATTGGTCCAGTAATAGCCTTTTTAATTGGTCGTATTTTTTTTCTTTCCAACTCGCTTTGCTCAAACCTCTCTGAAAATATATAATAATAACCATTCATAATAAAGAAGCCACAAGTTATTTGAAAATCGATACAACCCTGTATAAACTTTTACTGCCATTACAATCAGCTTTCTTGATTAACAGCCAATAAAGTATGAGGTCACCCTTCAAAGGGTACTGGGCAATGGGTTTAACCACTTAATACTTTCTACACAGACAACTGTATATTGGCCTATTAAGTGTAACATTAACTTTTTTACATATTATTCAGCAGAAGTTATCAATGGACTATTTCAAATATTTTCAGGAATTTAAATAACATACATGAAAAATTAAAAGTAGGGTAGACATCAATTAAATTTTAACAAATGTAATTCACACACTCGACACAACAAGCTGGTAGATTCAAAAGTTAAAGTCTAATGCTGGACAGAGACCTGCCTTGAGGTGTCTTAATGTCTAATGGTAATAATCCTCATGGTCTGCATGTGAGTTAGACACCACAGTAGGCAGCTTCTTGCACTGCTTACTCTCCTACCTGTAGACAACCAGGAAATTTAACCATGCCTATTGCAGGCCACACCATACCACGAACAAACTGTGGCAGATTTAGTCACCACGTACGACATCTCGGTATCCCAGTGTGGAGCCAGGAGAGGTGTTCTTTCTTCATTGTGACACAAATTAATATACCTATAAATAACAAATAACACAAACCTAAACTCTTCAGATTCTCCTTTTCAGTAATGAGTGCTTCTTCTAACAGTTCTTCTTGTGTTAACAGCCTTTCTTCTACTTTCTTGGGCTTTTTCTTTTTAAGCTCTGACCTTATTTTAATCCTCTCCAGTGTTTCAGCTGACTTTACAGCGGTACTTTGTCTTATAGACTTTCTCTCTGAAATATTAAATTGTACACATTGGTATATTTATTTATACAATAATATGACAAACACTTTTATTATCAAATTGCCAATAATTTTAAACTTGTGAATATAAAGACAGCAGCCACCGAAGATAAATTTTATAAATCTGTTTCAACTTATCCCCTTTTAGCACAATCCTTATAAGTTAATAACAGAAATAATAATATTTATAAATTGTCTGTTCAAAACTTTCATTTATATAGTACTCTAGTCATAGTAACATAGTTGAAAATACTCCTTTAAACACTAGTTACTATGAATCTGATTATTGTGCGCCACCATTGACTCATCTATTTATCCAGTGGTTAGTGAAACCAACTACTGAGCTGGGGGTCTCCAGTTTGGTTTCCACCCAAAACAAATATTTGTACAATGGCTTTGTTGTACCTACCACATACTTACATTCTAGGCTGACTGATAGACAATGCCATCAGACATTTATTCCACCCTTTATAACTTAACTATATGTAAACAATAAGGAACAAATAAATAAAATAAGTATTTGTTCTATTTCTGGGAGTAAAAAAATATGTTAATATCTTTATTCCAGCTCTCTAGTTACCATAACACAGGAATTATTTGAGCTAACCCTGGGGCAGATGGCTATGTGTGGAGTTATCTCGAGTTATTTATTCCTATTATTATTATTTACTGTTAATTAGACAGGAAGTATGTTATCTTACCGAATGAAGTATCAGGCAAGTACTTGTCAATTGTCTCACTTGTCTCATCCTTATTTGGTTTTGGCTCCCTGTGTTTTTTCACTACAGTTTTAGCTAGCTTCTTCTCTCCTGTGGATTTTCTTTTTCTGTTTGGATCCTTAAATATATAACAAAAATAGGGTGATGTTGTATAAGAGTAGCTTACATATTATGTATATATGAGACTGTCCAAAGACCTACCCGGTTTTAACTTTTGTAACTGAAATAACTAACAAAAAAAATGACAACTGATAGCAGACTGACCAATTATGGTTAAACAAAAACAAATGTACCTTGTAAGCTTTAGTACTGGTTTTCTTTTTTTCTTGCTTCTCCTCGCCTTCTTGGTCTGAGACAACTTCATCATTCTCATCGATGTCAAAATCAGAATCCACTACATCGTCCGTCTCTTTCTCTTGTCTGAAAGACTTATGAAATATTACTAATAGCACGACAAGTGATATATTAATGAGATTATGATTTAGCATATCCCACTCTACCAGTTTAGATTACAAACATAGGGGTCAAGTGAACTATTCTAATGAAGATATTTAACCAACTCTAAGACAGTTGTCGAAATTATTGTCTAAGTACCAGCGTACGTTCCAAAGCGCAATCACTAACGAATATAAATGTACGTACACGTATTCGTTATCTTCCTCTGTTTCTTGAAATCCTCCGTACGTTGTTTTATAAAAATCGTCGTCTTCTTCTTCGTCTAACAACTTTGCCATACGATTTCCAGCATTTGCACGACGCTCTCTTTGAGCCATAGTTTTTAACAAATGTATATAATATTATACCTAGTTACAGAGAAGTTCCAAAGATCATAATTATAATTAGTTTCGTGTTATTGTATATTATCCGAAAATAAATATTAGAACAATCTCCACCGCAGAATATACACACAGAAACTGTTTGTTTGTCAAAGTCAAATGTCAAAAAGGTGAAACAGGATTGTCAGAAAATGACAGTCGAATGTAGTTTTTCAATAGAAATGGTTCTAGATTCAGATTCCATCCGTTTAGCACAACATTTACTATTTGCTTTTTTATTTGCTAATTTATTTTCAGCTAAGAAAAATGAACAAGCTGGTTATCAATTATTACTATTATAATTGTTTACTAATTCTATTCCGATATGCAGAATAAGTTTAAAAATTTTATATAAAGCACCCCAAGCTTTTAGAACAGCAACATAAATTTTCATCAATCATTTTATTAGCGATAAAATCGTGGTTTCAGTTCTCTATACTTTAATTTATTTTTTACTTCTTAGTTTGATTTATGATTTTCTTATGCCCGGTATATGACAATAGGTTCACTACCTATTCCATAGTGGGACGTAAACGTAATCGTAGGAGTGTACTACACTCCTCTGCCTACTTGGTCGAGAAATACAGGCGTGATGTTACGTTTAGTTTGATTTTTTGTATTTCGCGTGCATAGTCTTCTCTCGGAAAATTTTGCATAGCAAAAGTTCCAAAGTTTAATTTCATGTTCTGTTGAGCTATTTTAAAACATCTAGCGCCACCTTGTAGCAGCAAACATGTTGTCCCTGGGCTTTACCAGAAGGCAGAAGGCAGTAGTTGCCTTATTTTATTTTATATTTAAGTCCGTACACTTTTCTTATACTCGATGATGATGTATTTTTATAGTATTATTAAAAATCATACTTTAAATATCAAGTTATTGTAATATCAACTGTTCTCTATATGTATTCAAAATTTTAAACGATTTGGACATCTTGAAACATTGATTAAATGATGAAGTAACTGACTGACTTATGACGAAAATTTAGGGATTTTTTGTGATCAATTGATTAGAAAATTATGCTTTAAATATCAAATTAGTGTATTCTAATCCTAATGTTCCCAAATTGTATGTTTCCAAAATTTCAAACGTTTTAGACATATTGAAATTAATTAAAATGTAATCCAAAGATTTTGTCACAATGATACATACAGGTCAAATTTAGATAAAGCGTGTAATAAACGCATTTATCGTATATACATAAATACTGCCCAACCCAGAAGAACACACATTAATAAATACAAATATTGTATAATTTCATTTATTACCAGTGTTTAAACGTTCTCTTAGTAATTTATAACACATAGGTATACCTATATTCCTTATTAAATAAGTATTAAAATACGTTTGTTTTAATTGCAACTCTAGTAAATTTTAAATCGACGCTAGGAAAGATATGGAACAAAAACGAATGTAATATGACACTGTGTTTATTTAACTTTTTGAAATTAATTCTGTTCACTTGACCCCATTTTTAGTCGCCTTCAAGGGTTCTATTCACACCCTCCACTAAGGGCTCATAGTCCGGTGGTCAGATGGAGCGTTGGCACATTGTAGTCTGCTGACACATTGTCATAGTCATAGATAATAAGTTGGGGCTAACACAGTAAAAATAATTTATAAAATTAAAATGTCATCGACGCCTTTAATATAGGTCAGAAAAAAAAGTCATTCTTATTTTGTGCGATTTATTTAATGTTTAACAGTTATTATAAGATTTTACATCAGTCATCGTTAGCTATTGCAAAGACCTGAACGTCAGATACTACTGACGGCCAGTTTTTTACTGATCAAGTACACACACAATCATTTTACATCCACGGTCGATTCGAGTTAAAATGATATTATTGACTAAAACTCATACAACATCGGTTTAATGCTAGAGAAATACATTTCTCTATAGATTTTACTTATTGATAGATAAAAGTTGACTTCTGACATGAATTTGACAAATATTTCAAGGTGGTTTACATATAAACATTTAATCAAAATCTGTAACTTTCAATCAAAATGTACGGATCAATTTTGTTTTTTTTTTAAAATGAACACATTTGCTGATAATTTAGTTTCGTTATAAAGGCATGAGTAAGCCATGAGCCATAACTATAGTTTTACCTCTATGCTTTTAGATAGAGCCAAATTATATTTAGTATATTCCAAATTCAAAAATTGCATGTACGTATACCTAAATGTCATTTAAACTTGAATCGAATATGGCAATTTAGAAAATTTAGGTGGATACTATCTCATAATTATATTTGGAAATTAATTGGTAACTGTTAATTTCGTAAATATTACTTCGTTCCGCTTCAACTTACAATGATTTGTGAAGTACATTCTCCTTTTCTAAACACACTATTGCGATATAATATTACAATGGGCAAGTATCGTGAATTCATGAAAAAAATCATTCAGTGTGGCATAACTGAAAATAATAATACTAAGAAATAGCTAAAAGAAAGTCTACAAACTAATTTCATTCTTTCGTGTCATTTCTCTTCTTTTCTTTCATGTAATTTTTTTCATTCTTTTTCTTTCTTTCACGTAATTCTTTTATAGCTCTAACTGACACAGGCATTATCTATTTCAATTTAGGCGCTTAAGCAACAATTTAATAGATTTAACTGCGTCTGTCTCGCTTGATACAAACATCTTTTTCATATGGTCGTAATTAAGTTCGCATTGGATATTTTAAGCGCTATCTGCTTGAGCACACACCAGCAATAAATTATACAATTCACATAAAACAATAAAATAAAAACATGAACAACAAATTTATTTAAAAGAAAAAAAAAAGAAACAACAAAAGACGGTAAATGGAATGTTCGGTGTGATGAGATTAATATTTGATTGATACACGTAGCTTTAGAAATACCTACTCCCGAGTTGAAAGTAATGAATAATTACATTAATATTATTATAATTACACATAATTATAATATAGATTGTCTCCAACTTTCATCCGTATAAGGAGCAGCACGGACATAAAATTAATAAATCATGGTAATAATTATATTATTATAATTATTACATTTCTACTAGGATCTGTCTAAGACATTTAATAAAATCAACAATTTCTAATGTAATAGCTATCGACATACAGAATGCGATTGAAATAAAAGAAAATGAATAATAATACCATAGACTATAGAAATTATAATGACTGTACAAGCTTTGCTGTACATTTGTTCATTTTTCAGCTTTATAATAGACACAACAGATTATTAAAAAAACACATTTACGATGTGTAAACAAACACGTGTCAAACATTGATGATAATAATAATAATATATCTCGAATATTTTCTTGTTAAATAATTACGACTAATAAATTTATCTAAGAGAAAATAACACGCTATATACTTTGAAGGGGAAACGGCCCCAAAACAATTAAATGTAACATTAATTTTATTTTAGCAACAAATAAATCTCCCTTGGATTTACATACATAAATACATTTAAATGATTTATAAATTTTAAATGGTACCAACATTAATAAATGATTAAATATATGTACTTTTTTAAAATAACATAGATACCACAGTGCCACTCGCACGCCCTTACATTACACTCCATGTCACTTATTAGTTAATATATTTCATTAATTCTATGAATATAACTACATTCACTATAGATGGTCGTACGGTTACATTTAGGGAAATTTAAGAAGACTATAAAATACGAAGACAAAATTTAATAAATTATAGTTAAATGTACTAATATATTCGTAAGTTTTACTGAACGAGTACATGTACGTCTGTATGTATGTACGTAGGTATATCATTTTGTGTTTTAATACTAGTTCACCTTAGAAAATACATATTGTTAAAAGAAAAACAATTATTCACTAACTATAGTGTCTTTAAAGATCAAAAATACATTCTCGATACATTAAACCTCAATCCTTTTATGAAAGTATTTCTAGTGCAGATATCCGAACGTATATTATATTGACGATGCGTTCCAAATAATCGTAACTGTAGTGTTGCTAGTGAAAAAGAATAGACATTTTCAGTGAAAATAAAATTAATTGAGCACTTTTGCTGGTAAATGTCGATAAGTTTTATTAAGAGTTAATTGTAAACTGTTCTTAATATCTGCCCTCGAATTACTTAAACGTGCAAAAACAATCCCCAACAACAGACCCTACATATCCTTAGACCTACTTATGTTTAGTAAATTTAGTGAAACGGCGATGGATGCGTGTCGTACTATACGCTACACAAGAAGTTTGTTTAGTCTGTACAGGAATGCTTTATTAGTGCAAAGTGTATTGGCTATTAGAGAAACATATCAACAGGGCGTCGATCGTTTTTGTGGTAATCGTAAGATACAATACAAAATCATATCACGAGGGCAACATCGGTCACGTTATTTTTTATTAAATTCAAACGACGATAATAAATTTTACATTTGTATATTTTTACATGATTTACCTGCTTATTGTGACAATATTTTAAAGTTTCAATTTTTATAAATATTGATAAGTAAATTGTTATAAACAAACGACGCCTTGTCGAGATTTTACAGAAAAAAAGTGTGAAGAATCGTAAGAAATCCTAATAAAATTCGTAGAAGAAAATCAGTACGAATATTTGGTAAATTATGTTTATTACAAGTCAGACATTTCTATGACCATCAAAGTAAAGCCAATTCGCTGGCTTCATATATAAATTTGGTACGTAGTTTACACTTTTCAATTCATAGCTTTCATTCAATGAAGATTGAACCGAATTAAATTCTAATTGAATCTGATTTCGTAAGGTAATACGAATTTATAGAAAATTAATAACTAAATGAAATTGAATTATATGAACACCGTAGACTATTATGATCAAGTGATTTTCTTCTCGAATAATTCATCAAAAGGAGAACTTAAAATTTAAGAAAGATAGTCGAAGATTTAAAAAATACAAGTACCATAGATACAACATAAAATGGCAACACAAACTAAAATACTATTCCGAATGTTGCAACCCTGTGAATTCTAAACCTGTGATATAATAATTCATTTTTCATACCGTTTTTCTACAATCGACGACAGTGATTTCATTTATTTTCAAAAATGATTAAATAAGTAAAATTATTGAATTGATTAATATTACTGACATTAAAAAATGTTCCTGCTTGGATAAAAAAGAAAAAAATAAATAACGTAATATTAATTATGACACAATTACTCCTACAAAATATAAATAATCAAATAACGATGTATTATCCAGTCGATTCCATACGCTGTAAAAAAACGGCATTACATTGTCAATATTTATTACTTATTAAATAGGATAAATCTTACGACATATAATTTTTGAAGTAAACATTTGAGCTACGGTATTCTAAAGAGTTAGTTATCATTTTTATCATCGTTACGATTATTATTATACTTTTTAAATGTATCGTTTACTCCGTGTAAATTATCCTACACATGTATAATATTTATTATGTACATCGATCTAAAAGTCGCGAGAACAACATTGCGAGTGTG
>DWFO01000332.1:0-21821 GCA_018246595.1 Mimoniades nurscia nurscia
GAACCCAGGACCTCCCGTTCGGCAGTCGCACTCGCAACCAACACGACCAACGAGGCAGTCACCAACACGACCAACGATTTTTCAGTTTAGAATTATTTGGGTTCTTGTGTGAAGTCATATACAAATTTCAATTTTTTTAATCTTAAAATGTTTTAAAGAGCATAAGTCCCAATTAATGTAATTGTTCGTAAAAACTGCTGTAGTTATAAAACAGTGTCACAGCAGTTCACGCCCACTTCAGGACCCGAAGATAACAATGCATTTACTCTTATGTTGAAACATACAAATACACGTTTAAATTACAAGAGTGTAAGTATTTGGTACATTTACACATATTTAGCTTAATTATATGATACATTGAACAAATACTGACACTTTTGGATGGGTGAATGTATAAAAAATAGCCGATTCAATTTAAAATGAAAAAAGTGTAAAAATTGTAACGTTCAGGCAAGCTGCACTGCATGCGAAAATCTACTTACATACTAAAAGGCGCAACTCTCGCCGTTGCTGTTAGCGTTTGAATAAAAATATAAGATTAACATGTCAAAGGTTTGTGTCGAAAAATTACAAAAAAAAAAACAACAAAGCGAACGACGAGTCCCGGGTGAAATGGCCGCACCGCATAGGTATACTCGTGGCCAAATAAATTACTGGCCGTGTATGTATGTAGGTATGTATGTGTCTGATTTAAAACGGTTCTGAAATTGACATGTGAGATCAATAAAATGCTACAGTTATATATGTACACAGAAAATATAAGTAGAATATATTAAGTACCACTTGTCTGGTTCGACGTGTTGGTTGCCAGTGCGACCGCCGAACAGCAGGTCCTCGGTTCAATTCCCGGACCGGGCACTACATTTTCTTTTAATTTAGATTTTCTAGTAGTGGCTTCGGATATGTGCCCGGTGTATGGCAATAGGCTCACCATAAAATTGTATTAAAAGTAAAATAACATTTGTTCGTAAGGCCAAGTTAAAAATAATCCTCGTAAATCATCTTTTAATTTCCAATGAATTCCGGTAGGTTGGTAAATAAGACGTAAATAAGGTATTTTTTACGTCTTATTTACCACAGATAGATATATAGGGTTTAGATTTACTAAGAACGAATTTATTTACTAATATTTTCGTAGTAAATTGTACGTATTACTAACTGAGAGTATGTATGAAGATATAAGAGTATTATAATCATGTATGAAGAGAGTGATGAAGGTGGACGAAGCACGACAGATGTGTAAGAATAGAGATATTTGGCACTCTGTGCTCTCTGCCTACCCCGCAAGGGACATGGCGTGAGGATATGTATGTACGTATTACTATTACGCCAGCCCTCGCATATAAATCATTTCCGAAGCGCTTTCCTTCCGATTTACTTTGTAAATAACAATATTTAAAGCTATCTAACATTTGTAGCAACATTCTAGTTAGCCTATAGCAATTGTTAGAATGAATTTGACTACAATATACAAAAATAATTTTTCAAAATCGACTGGTGTTTTTAGAGATAAGCGGGAACAAACACAACACTCAACTTTATTATACATATGTACATACAAAAATAGAATTATCAACACGCTCGACACTGGTGTCGAGTTTAGGGATAGACAATCGGATACAATAATGATAAAGGTTTGGATAAGATTTTAATCAGTTTTATTGTGACATATTGTTTGTTATAAACGTGGTCGCTAATAGAATTATCTAATTATGCTCCGTGTAGCGGTTTGCAGTCCAATTATTTTGTACACAAACAAGGAAATATTTATGTTATGTAATGATTATTTGCCGTTTTATTTTACCTGCATGTAGCTTGCACTATGGTAAATAGTTTTACTTATAAAGGTGATGAAAAAAATGAATATTTTCATATACATAGTGTGTTATATTATAATATATGTACATAGTATATGATTAGGTAAACCATATGGAATTTTGACAACACATGTACTTCGCTTTTAATTGCGAAGAACTTACAACATTATTCACTAAAATTTAAAAAGAAATCCTTAAATTTGTATCTGCATTTACATTTTATTTATTGCAGATAGGAAATGCCAACGGTATACTGTTTTATATGAACGGTTACAACAAAGAGAACTTAAGAATCTTGAAGAAGACGCTACGTACCTGATGTAATCACAACAACATCAGAGTAAAGAAAATAGAAGAATCAGTACAAAGAAACAGTACGCAATAGCCGGCATATCGAGAAATGAAACGGAATGAAAATAATTCCCGGTTGGAAACGGAATAAACAGCGTACAAGAGAATATGCATAGTGGAAACGCCATTGATTTGAATTTAGGTTAGGCAGATAAAACGAGCAAAGTCTGTCGCGTATACGTATAAATTTCAAAGAATTGAATTTTATGATCCCGTTTTTGCTGTGAAAAAGCAAATATATAGCGAGTGTAGAGTCAACAGAAAGACATTTCAGTGCTTTTCTCGCGCGATTAAAATTATTTTTAAGCTCGTTACGGGAGAAGAAATTAAGTTTTTTTAAATGTTATGTATCCTTAGATTGAATCACTGATTTAGTGCTTAGTGACACACTTATTTAAGTCGCATTGTGGGTTTAATTTTCACTCCGGACGCATATTTAGGTATGTGATGAACAAGATCATTTGTTCTATGAATGTTTACCTCTTGCCCGTCCACCATAGTCTAGATAAGATCTTCATGGCCGTTGGACTTGCAAAAATTAAAGTTTTATTAACATTTTATTTTACATTGAAGCGTAGGAGTAGGATGGATGAAATAGGTAAATAATAATATTCTCGCCATGACATCTATTTGCATTGTTATTAATATTCATTTGTTTTACAACAGGTAAAAACATCAGTAAAACCATACAGAATAAATCATAACACTCTACTGTACCTACATGATGTTCCTTAGCTAAATGATCAGATAATAAAATTTATGTTTATGTTATATAAATATGTGAGATTCAGTTTATGTTATATAATATGTGAGCTATTAATATTACGGCTCAGGTCTAGAAGTGAAAAGGAAATTTATGAATACGTTTTTCTGCGGTTTCAGTGGAAATTTTAATACTTAAGTGAGATTTATATAAAAGTGTAAGAATGTACTTGATATAATAAGTGTGCATTAGTGCATTAGTATGTAAGAACTAAGCTGTGTTGGTACTTCTTTCACGCCAAGTGATTTAAATAGTTTGTATGGTACGAGAGCGAAATATTCAAAGCATATTTATTTCATCTTAAAACATAAAAATAAAGCGTCATTCGTTCATAATGCGCCGCGTGGGGCACCGTTTGCTTCCTTTGAGTGACTTGGGCATGCCGCTAGGCTTCTATGTACAATGCACACTCGATTTTTACCTCAATAAATTAAAACCTCATTATTTTAAGCAGAGCACGTTCTCGGATAGCGTTCAAAAGATCTTTTGTTTTCTGCAAAACACTTGGGGGAAAGTCAATCGCCGAGCTGGTCCGCTCAGCTTTGAACGTTCGCAAATTAATGAGTTCCGAGCACCACACGGAGTGTTATGTTTCAACCTTATTTTAGCCCCTACTTGATTTTTGCACAATGCGCCGTACAATGTACTCGCTGGCTACGGAAGGAAAACTGAATACAGTATAAGCTCCGTATTATGTGCTCTGTAATCTCAAATTCGTTGCTCCAACAAACATTATATTTACATTGCCAACTTTAAGCTTGAAAATTGTGTAATTATTAAACAATATCTATTACGTAATTTAGGATTAATAAAGCTTTGCAAAAGTAGTATTCTCAAGCCATTGGTTGTAGGATTTTTCATCATAACGGTCAAATTATTCTGATAAATATATGTTGTGTATAGGATTCATAATAACAGAGAACATATCATTTGCATAATAATACATGGTGAGTCGTGTGAAACTTTTGCGCCTTAAAGACCCTCGAACAAAATCACACGATAATCGCATACAATAATTTAATTTCAGTTGTGATTACGTTGGTTCCCACCGGGCGAGATTTCTCCCCTATCGCAAGTACAGGTAAACACAGATAGGCAAGACGTTCAAGGGGACGGAATCAATGTGCGCAAAGAAAAGGGGACTATTGTGTGCGCTTACGCAAGGAGACCACGTGCGCTTTAGATCCCACGGTTCAAGAGGGAGAGATTTCGGGACTCATATATAAGGGTGCCATTTACGACATAACGCCACTTCCAAATTCAGAGAGCGACAGTGAACACCCCGGGGGACCTTAGGGTCCCCCGCATCATTAGTACGGATTTTAATTTTACGTAAAAATTGTCGGTGTTTTTTAATCAAATGTTGTAAGCTGAAGTGAAGCTTACTGTAAAATTTACAGTGAGAGAATTTTCGCTCTACCGAATCCTGTTCAAGGTTTTGAAGATTGGTGCGTAGACAATAGTGAAGCAATTGATAAGTGAGTAAACTTTTATTCTTTAGTTCTCAACTCCTGTCGTCTTGTTAATATTTAAAGTTGCGCCAGTCACATTGGTGCAAATATTAGTTCTAAGACATCTCTTTAATTTGTTGCAGATTTTACCGTCTGATTTAATACGTCTTGTAAATAGCATGGTAATGAAATTCTTCGCGAGAGAGGGAAACCTTACAAGTGTAATTGCAGAAATGCAATTAAATCCTGCACTGCGTCTTTTCGCCTATTTGAATCGACGCTTCGCATTTCAATTCAGCTCATCACCACA
Organism: Mimoniades nurscia nurscia; assembly: GCA_018246595.1. Taxonomy (NCBI): domain Eukaryota; kingdom Metazoa; phylum Arthropoda; class Insecta; order Lepidoptera; family Hesperiidae; genus Mimoniades; species Mimoniades nurscia. Next base: position 4,693 of record DWFO01000332.1, read on the forward strand.
AGGGTCTGAAATTACCGACGCCGGTGAGGAGAAGGAGGCAGTTGAGGGGAATTTCATATATCATTGAGTTTCTAGCTACCCAAAGATAGATTAAGATTTCTTAGGTTTAGGATTCGTATTACTTTAGAAGTAGTTTTTAATTGAAAATATCTTCTTTATAAATGTAGTTAAGCAGCTTAAGTAGAAGTCCATTAATTCAGTAGATTTTCATTTTCTTACTAATATAGGAATAGTTTTGGCATGATTAAATGAAAACCCATTAAATGTAGTTTCGGATATCCAGAATTTAAATCAATTCTCGTTTTATCCGAGTGCCTTAATGTACGGTGTTGTTTATTTTGAATTACCGTTTCGTTTAACTGTTATGTTTGTTCAACTTTGTTACATGTTAGTTATTCCATTGTAATCGTTACTTATCAATTTTTATTGTTACATTCATCGTTTCTAACTTGTTTAGACTACTTTCAATATTTCATATGTTCAAAATTTGTTATTACTCTAATTGTTATCCAATTTTCAATTTGGCATTTATGTTCGGTAAATTTTAATAATGTTTAAAATTTTCGTTCCAAGCTTTTCATTCTACTCTTTGTCACTATGTCAAAATTGCCGTGGCATTACCTAACCAGCTGGTTCTGGTGAATGAAAACTGTTATGTTAAGTTTTTTTATTATTCTTTGTGTCGTTTTATTCTTATGAATCCATGTTACCTTAATTTGTAATGTTGAGTTTTTGTTTTATGTTATTTTTGTTGGGTTGTTGATATTATTCAGTTTTTGTTTGATGTTATTTGTTATCCTGTTCTTAGGTGTTAACTACTCAATGTTTGAACATGTTGTTCGAGATTCAGTGAATCATATCGGCACGCCGTTCGTACGTTTTTTGTTAAGAATTTATTTTAGAACTCTCTTTTAGTAAATTTTTTAATTTTTGTTTCTCACTATTTAGTTATTTATTTTTAAGCAAGGACACTCATTACTCGTAAAATTGCAATGATCCCAAAATAAGTTAATAAGTTTTTGTTGCTGATACTTCTTTATATCTGGTTTTTGACTACTGATACAGTACGATTTCTGTTACATTGCCAAAATGAAGTTGGGTTTGTGTATTATTCGTTTTCATAATCTACGTTGAGTTTGTTTTGTTTATTGTTATTAACAACGTTGAATTTTTGTTTTATTGTAAAATCGTAGTTGAGTTTTTGTTTTGTTGGTTTCCGTCCGTGAAATTGAAGTTTTGTTTTAATCTTTGCCATTATCAAACATACATTTTTCTTAGGTTACCAAAGCTGTTGATTTTTGCTTTAATCGTTGCTACATCAAGGTTGAATTTTTGTTGGGCTTAATATCATTAATAATGTTGAATTTTTGTTTTGTTGATTTCACTAATGAGTTGAGTTTTGTTTCATGTATTGTTATTACCACAGTTGAATTTTTGTTTCATGTATTATTATTACCAAAGTTACAGTTTGTGTTCTGTTTATTGTTATTGTTACACTGTTCGTATTCTTGTTTTGTTTTGTGTACAAGAATTGGTTAAAATCATAAACAAGTAGTATGTAAAATTTAGAAGCATAATGTATAACAATATCTTGACAAAGTTTCAACTTGATTCCAAGTAATATTACTAAATATTTATAATATCACCTGGTGCCTTTATGTCCTAAAGTGCCTTATATCTTTTCGTCTTTAATCTTACGCTTGTGTTATTAATGTTGTTATGCTTCCTGAAAAGATTTTGGACAAACATCTTATTAGGACGCCTTGTTGAGTATTATCGTGCTTTTATTCATTTTTCTACCATATTATTGTTAAAAATTGAAACTTGAATATTCTTACGATAAATTATAGTTATTCGTCTGATGATTATTTTATCCCCCACACAATAGCTTATATTGGTACAAACGAGTTCTTTCTTTCAAATGTCGTGGTAAATTCTTAGTACTAATTAGATATCATTTTTACAAAAGATTTTCCGTACATTTTCATTTATATTACACAGTTAGTTTAACAGATTATTAAAATTTATTAAAACGGTTCATACCAATGCACCATGGGATTAAATAATCATTACACAACAATGTTGATCATTTTGTTACTCATTATTTAATGTTGTTATGTAATCGTAAGTGTTGAGTTAATGTTACACTGTTATAGTTTATTGTTGTTGAGATGTTATCTATTCAAACGGCTGTGCTTGTTAGTTTTATGTTAAGTTTTTGTTTTAACTTGTTCTATTGTACATTGTTTTACCGTCATTAAGGCCACAAAATCTGCCCGCTAACTCTGTTTAATTAATGAAAAACAGCTTGTAAAATAATAATCTTATAAGTTAGGTATAGGTATTGTTTATCCAGGAGTGTAAGTTAAAACTAAAGCTTTGTGTAAAATTAACATAAAATTTAACAAAAAAAATATTTATTAGGGACGTAAGCAAGATCTTGCGTGTGTGTGTGTGTGTGATCTGTGTGTGAAATAAAGTTATTTAAGAATATTTAATGGCGTTTTCTTAACCAGGATCCTTTATATTAATTTAGAAATTGTATTCCAGAAGCATAGTAATATCAACATGTTACATCAATGCCTTTTTTCCAACAAGAAAAAAATTACCTCATTTACACATTTTCTATAAGAATCTCTTTTGGTACAAAGAAAATCGGTGTAATATCGTTCAATTCTTTTCGTTTAACTTTAACCTCATTTAGCGTATACCATTTAAATATAGTCTAAATTGAATAAAAAGTTCATTTGGACTGGAGCGATTGGAGCTTGTCCAAGTTCCTTGCCTCCTGCTATCCGCTAATAAATGGGGCCATCAGTACAAGTAGCCTAATCCCGAACAATTACCTATATTAACTCTATAATTTAGCTCTACATAGTTTATTACGGCTATCCAAAACACCCTTGCTAAAGTTTCATGTTCTTATACTTAGCTAGCATAATTAGAGCTTTCCAAACGTGTTAAACGTAATCCACGTAACGTAAACCACGCCTGTAATCCTCTAAGAGGTAGGCAAAGGAATGTAGAAAACTCCCAAGTTTCACTAGTTACGTTCACGTCCCACTGTGGAATAGGTGGTGAGCATATTGCCATAAACCGGGCACATAACCAGATTCCGAGCCACTACTAGAAAATCTAAATTAGAAATTTTTTGTAGTGCACGACCCAGGACTTGAACCAGGACCTCCCGACTAGCAGTCGCACTTACAACCAACACTACCAACGAGGCAGTTAAAATGTATCAATGTGAAAATGTATTAATAAATACGATTTAGGTATAACTGCAAGACAGAAATGATGTAGAAGGAGATTAGGGGAGTAATTGTTATAATTTTTATATTTACAATAATTTGTTTTATATAAAAGTACAAAATACTTTAGAAAGACTCTGCAGCAGTCATCAAGAGACTGACTGTACAGAAGTCAGACAATTGTATTTGATAGGGATAAAAAGTGAATGGTTTGTTTTCTTTCACGACTGTATTTAACGAAGAGCTGGACACATGAGTATAGTACACTCGCACAATTTACTTGTTACGTTCGACGCTACACCATGAAATAGGGGTTAAGACAAAAGGGCACAAATTCAGACACCTAACTACTGTTACGAGTTCTCAGTTAGGAAAACCAGAATCGGGGATCGAACCTAGGAATTCTCGATCAGCAATCGCGCTTGCAATCGCTCGAGCAACGACAGTCAAAGATAGATAAGCGATTTTTCTTCGTTTCCGCTGCATAGCACAGATAACTACACACACGTGTGGTTGCAACAGTCTGGGCGCGCTGCAAGGAGCAAGTGTAATGAAGATAGTTTTCCGCACGGAAAACAAGAACTTCGCCATCCAATCTCGTCGTTTAGCCTCTTCTTAATTACTTAACTTGAACCGTCGTTTCTTCCTGCTACCGTAGAATTCGTTTAACTTCACGCATACTTCACTTGGGGAGAAATCGTCGGTCTGTTTGCATGTTGCCGTGTTGCGTTGTCGTTTGTGTGTTCTGTAGACTACTTCGTTATAGTCACTTCAAACGTTGAGCTCAAGTAAAACATATTTGCTCTATGTTAGCTCTCTCAATTTCATACTGAAATGCGGATTTTCAACACTACAAACGAAATATAATTTATTTTTGTGGGTATTTGTGGATATACCTACTTTTAACAATTTTTTCATTGAATTGCGTGTCAGACTATGTCCTTAATCCTTTTTGTTCTGAGATTACAGCGGTGTCAAACAGCATATACTTTTTTTCGATACATTACACGTTTTAATACTTACGTTTTAAGACATGCGAGCTATGATCATAACATGCACTACCTCTGGCTCGTAAATATGCGCAATAACTTTTAACACAGATGCTGGAAATTTCCATTGTAAAGCTTGATGATGAAAAGCTTGACTGTTAATGTTCATTTAGGAGATGATTTTCAACTTTACGCTCGGTGTATACAAAAACTCCCACATGTGCATGCAAGTTTAAATAGGATTTTTATTTATAAACGACAGAGCTTTCGGCTGTTGTTGTTGAATATTATCATCGGGCGAAAAGTACATATATACATAACATAAGAGGGGCAGAAACCGACATTTATATACCATACAGTGAAACAAATTACATAAAATATTAATTGTTAAACGATTCATCACACAATCATGTAATTAAGGACAGAGCAAATATTTATATAGGAATAATGTTCGAACTGAATGTTTGATAGATTAGAATCTTTCGGCCACTTGTAATAAAAAGATAGCAGTGATCGCTTTAATAGACACAAACGCCAGTGAAACATTTTAATGAATACAAATTGAAGCAACATGGATTATAAGATCTAAATTTTTCTTCATTTTTAACATCCATTGACTATTAGAGAATAATAATAATATCTTGTGACATATCCACACATGGCCATCTGATCTCAAAGCAAGCGTCAAGAGAGCTTGTGATATGGCAACCAGAAGGCATATAAACTATACTTAAATAAATATTTTTGATACCCAGACACAGAAAAAATACATGTGCTCGTCTTACAAATATTTATTCTGGGTGGGAATCGAACCTATGACCCCGGCGCAACAGTCAGGTTCACTAACCACTGCACTAACGGGCCAGTCAGGTCATAATTTACACAATTTAGAAGTAACAAAATCCTATTAACAAATCAATATATCAATATTTATTACGGAATTCAATAATGTAGAGGGCCATCTATTAAAACGATCTAACACGTACCATGGGTAGGCAAAATGTTATGAATTGTCTCAATTCGCACAATAATAAAAAAAATATATAAAATTACGATCTTAATTTCGAAATTCAATGTAATATAACGTTAGAAGTTACACTATTAATTCTCGGATTGAGAATTTTCAATCGACGTATAAGTTATCATCATTAGCACTATCTGTTAACGCATGCATGTGGCTAGGATCGTCAGTGGACAGGGCCCCCCGTAGCGCTTGAACTATCTTCGTACATTCTTTACTTCGCTTGATCTGCTTCTCCGTCCTTTCTTGCGCGCTCACCAGTCTCCGCTGATCCATCTTCACTAAACACAGCTTCTTTTTCACGAAGTTTATGCAATAGTCTATTCTTTTCTGAAAATAGTCGACAGTACCATAGAAGTTTAAGTCGGCTAATATTGTTAGCAAGAAGGTCACGTACATAGCCATAAGACCGACACCGAAGTAATAGAGATTCGGGTCGGATGCTGAGAAGAAAGGACAGTCATGGCTTAGGGTGATGCAGCTCCAGAAGTACGAAGGAGACTCCATTTGGCCTGATTTTGTATTCATGCTGTTATTTTATTAACACAAAAATTTGACAATACCTTACTAGTTCGAAAACTGATTGAAATGAGTCAAAACGTTGCTATGACATAATATATTTTTAAAACTCTTTAAAGATTAAGAAATTTTAACAGTTAGAAAAAATGTATAAAAATTTGGTTGTGCATTACATACATATTACATATATGTATGTAATATGTAACTTATGTGCAAGCAACGATGGCGTAGTGTTTTAAAATTCAGCGTCTCACTCCGGGGGCTCGGGTGCATTTTGGCATGAAGCTCTTTACAAAAAAAAGTTTTAAGATTAAATACCCCTTGCTACAACGATCAAGGAAAACCAGGACACCTTAGAGTTCTTAAAAAAGTGTACTTTAAAGGCGTGTAAAACCCGCTAATTCACAGACTTCAACTTAATGATCTCATTCTGAGAGCAGACTAGTGTCCAACAGAGGAACGGTAAAAAAGTTGAAAACCATACGAAGGAGTTGGTTAAGTAAAACCAATTAAGTAAAACCAATATTATTGAGTAAAACCATTGCCATAACGTAATTTATAACGAAATCTAATCTACACCTTGCTAATGCAGCTGGCCTAAATATTTTTTGATAATATTTTAAAGTCATATTTCAATAAGGTTGTATCAATGTAATACGAATGTAAAAAGATGTCTAGTGCGAACAAAACTTACCTGTCTTGGCCGAATACATTGGATACTGGCTGTCGTTGGAGTAAGAAGTGACAGATACCGATTTGCGCGTAAGAGCGTGGTGAATGTACGTAGGTTTTGTAGTCATATTTAGAATTCAGTTTTTAATATCTAGCTGTTGTAATTCAAAAAATTAAATATCCTAGTCCATTTGGAACAATGACAAAGTATATAGCAGTACTCTGACCACCAACAAAAGCGAATAAAGTGTGAAACTGCTGCTCTATATTTCATATCGTTCCCTGCATTTCATGTAGTATTATTGTTAATATTGTCAACCATTGTTAATATATGGTTAGTATAATTTGATTCAAATATTACCTTATATGTGCAGGAAAATATTAACATTTGAAATGGGTGTATGCAATATTAATAAGATTAATTATAGTTTACGTAACTTCACGTCCGTTATCCCCGTAGAGGTAGGCTGAGGCATGTAGTACACTCCCGCGTTTCACCAGTTACGTTTACGTCCCACTCTGGAATAAGTGATGAGCCTATTGCCATACACCGGACTATAGACTTACCACCTTGACTTTATAAAATTATGCCATTCACCTCAATACAATTTGAGTATAATGATTTTCCATACAGCCTTACAGCCTTTCCATACACGAATAGCCTAGCAGTATTTGGGAATAGAATGTGAAATTGTAACATGTTAGAATAATATTTTTTATATCATTAACGTTTTACCATTAGCAGACGTAGATCATATAAATAATATCCGTGTTATGCATATCATCACCTGATCTTCTGATAACTAAATTGTCACGATTACATCATCATGTTACTTTCGTCAATGAACGGTGAACAGGAAAAGGCTCAAATGTATTTATAAGATACCTGTTTGATTTATAGTTTTTTTTCTGTTTTATCTTAAGTATCCAGTTCGTCATCATGACAAAGCAGAAACATGACACACGTTATTCGTCACACGTTCGTTTATACTAATTTTATACTATATCGTTACTATGTATCTATGTAGGTATTTACATGGACTATGACATATTGCATCATGTAACGTACAATAGTGTTATAAGTGTTTACAATGCAAAGTAAATATGTAGGTAAATAAGGTCGTTTGTTAAATATACCTATTATCGCATATTATCACGCTTGTAACCCACGATGCGATAGGCAGAGGGTTTACGTTCCACCGGGGAATGGTTGATGAATATAGCATAACTCCGAACGTCAACTTGCCAACTCTTCATTTACTCGTGTGTCAAACCGGAAGAAAGATAACATGGAAATTGTACCTTAGTAATAAGAAAAACGTCAAGGCGGCGCTTTTTTATAAAATACTGGCTATGAGAGTTTTCATCTAAGTTAATTAGGTAGGTAGGTACATGTGAAAAAAAATCACCCACCAATATTAAAAAAACACAGCTCAATAAAAAAAAAACATTAAAGTGTATTTATTATTAATTTGTTCACATCTATTTCAAACCGACTAGCTCTTCAGATTTTTCCCACAACTTCCGCGCTAACTCGGAGTCACGAGATGCTTTACTGCTGTTCCCTATGTGACAGTCTCTGAAGTAAACGCCGCTCACACCCTTCACTTCGGGGGACACGGCCAGGTAAATGGTGGTCTGCGCGCCCTCCCAAGGAGTTTTGAAAAACGATCTCACTAATGGCAGGACGTATTTAAAAACGGGAATATCGATCTGCTCCAACATATCAGTGTTCACCACTCCGGGATGTAGAGAATTACACGTAACCCCGGTACCTTCAAGCCGGCGACTTAGCTCCGTTGACATGAGAATGTTGCACAGCTTCGAATTCGCGTACATTTCGGTTTTACTTTTAGTCTTCTCATTCTTTTTCCTCATATTCAGGTCGTCGAGATCAAGTCGGCCACGATAGTGAATTTCAGACGAGACGTTGATAATGCGACTGGGCGAAGATTTTTTCAGTAGAGGAAGCAGAAGTGAAGTCAACAGAAAAGGGCCGAAATGATTAACTTGCATTCCCTCGACAAGGTCATCTTTTGTGTATATGAGTTCCGAGCCATTTATTCCCGCATTATTGACAAGGATATCAAGCCGTTTTTCTGATCGAATTATGTCTTCTGCAAAAGCCCTCACTAAAGATAGGGACGTTAAATCTAGTTGTTTGAAATGCACGTCATTGTTTCCAGTGGCTGCTCTGATTTTATTCTGCGCTTCAGTTCCGCGGTCCTTATTTCTACACGCCAGAATCACTCGAGCTCCTCTGTCGGCCAGATCCTTGGCTGCTTCATATCCAACTCCAGTGTTGGAGCCCGTCACTATAACCACTTTGCCCACTAGATGTCTACTGCATTTACATATGCCACTGGTTAATTTACAGTACACCCAAATACAAGATAGTAAGAACACGTTAAATAATATAATTGTTATGAACATTTTCGCGTCATCTAGTTATCAGCTCACTCAGGGGTGTGGCGAGAGCACGCTAGTGCGCGGTAATGTCAACCGGACACGGCCCACGTCGCAAGTGTGAGTATTGAGGAAAACGTAGCCTATAATGGACTCTATTGATTTGGACAATAGGGTCGCCTCGCTGACATCGCGATCAATCGTTATCTTTGGAATGTTGCCAAACTTATGCGTACTCACCTGTGTATTACTCATTTCATTTTATAGGGTTCATGGTTTAGAATCTCATAAATTATTTTTAATGTCCAAAAACTGTACCAAGCTTAACACGTCTATTACTTTACTTTCTATGTGCTGAGATTAAACAATATTGGTTAAAATCTCACCTTTAATGACACTAAGAATTAAGTAGTTCATTATGCAGAATCGTTATCATGGATACATTTTTAAATCGATTGGTTATGGTACTCTTATCAACAGTGATCTTAAAGTCTAGTAAATGTAATATGGGTTATATTATTATACGTATGGGTAATATTAAATAAGGAACAATAAAGTAAATTAAATATTCAAAACAAAATAAGTTTAATGATAATCTAAAGGAAAATCAATAATCCATCAGTTCTAATATGCGTTTAAACTGGACTTTTAAATCAGTCCATATCAAAATTATGAATAAAGGGTCATCTTTGATTTGTGCGCAGGTAAAATACTAGACATTTATGTATTGACATTTCATATGCTTAATTTTATATTATGGCAACATATTTTCCAGAAATCGTTTTATATCGAATATATAATTAATCAATGACCACACAATTGGACAACAGTTCAAAAGCGTTTAGCAGTAATACTCAAACCTAAACTTTGCTTTAACATTTGTATCAGGCGTTGTAAACGCGTATCTATTTTTTATTTATTCTATAATTTATGTTTACTCCCAAGAGAAAAATAAAAAAATACTTATAAATTAAAATTCAATAAATCGCTTGCTATACCTACATTATTATTATATCCTAGAAGTATTTTGTACGATTGTGATATGTAAGAATTATTTTAATAGTAGGTATATTGACATATGTATATTATGTATATGTATATGTAATATGTAATGATATATGTACATGTAAGGTTCGTTTCATTTATATCTACCCAAATAAAGGCATAATTTGTAATGTCATCTTAAATGCGATAGAGCAGTACGACGCGTTTTATGCAGGTGGCTGTGAGTTCGTTAAAACTTGAAAACAAAACCCATCCCAGTTCATTTCGATTGATAACAGAAATAAAATACAGCAGCTAAATTCCATGGAACGTGTGCCCTCTACCATGCTTTAGCAGTGCTAACGAAAGAGTTACCTTGTCTATTTAGTCATATAATTGGACTACCGCATCCAGACCAATTATAATTTGCACCAGCTGCTTTACACGTGGCGGGCACTTACGACTCACGCGTATCGGTGATTATGTCACTCATTAGGCCATTTAAATAAATTAAACAAGTGACTGCCCCGGTGGGTCGTGTTGATTGCAAACGTGATGGCCGAACGACGGGTTCTGGGTTCAACTTTCGGGTCAGGTACTATTGGATTTTTTAACTGTAATTTCTAGTTTTAATGTCTAGTAGTATCTCGGTGTTTGAATTTGCATCCGGTATGTGGCAATAGGATTTAAAACCACTCCATGGTGGGACGTAAACGAAACTGGCGAAACGTGGGAGTGTGCTTAACGCCCCCTGCGTGACGTCATCTTTTTCAGATGACGCGTTCTTATGATCGGCGCCCGAATTCATTATCAAATCAGCTGATTCGATGTTATACATATTTCTTGAATGAAGTTTCATAAATATTCATAGTTTTAGCTCAATCGTTTAAGTGAAACAAATACCTACAGGATTCCATTGCATTGTAACACATGCAATTTAAAGTAAAAGCTTGTAAACAAATGAATCAATTGTAAAGACTTACGATTATTGTACTTATTCCCTCTATGTAACAACTTGATGACGGTATGACAATAGCAGTGTTTAATGTACTAAGGGATTGACTTTAAACTTATGATTTCTGACTTATGATACTTGAACTTATGATACTTGTATTGTGTTAATCTTATTAACTAATAAACCGGCATCTTAAGCTTTATTACATTTATGTACCTGAGGAGATCACGAAGACATCGGTACACCGGACGTAAAAGGTTTAAACGTTATTAACGGTAAATTTAAATTGTGTGATCTTTACCGTTCCGAAAGACCCACTAAGTCAGTAATTGTTCCTTGGTAAGACCGCGGGCTCCAACTTGAACAATTATAAGACTTAGCGAGCTCGTGAAATGTTCCCCTCGTCCGCAGTTCACTGGGCGCTGGATTGTATCGCTCGCCTAATTAGCTAGCTGGAATTAATTAATAGCTACCAATTTCCCATGAATTTTCTGCTGAAAATATTACATGTGCAGGTGGGCCTCATACCTCATGTAGTTTTGTTTTTATTATCTACTTATTATTGTCCCACTCAAGGGGTAGGCAGATGGCACCGAGTCTGTGACATATGAGTGACAAATGTAGAATAAAAATTGTAACAAAACAAAAAACCGACTTCAAAAAAAAATATTTTAAAATGCACTAAGTGAAAAAATATTTTTTTATACTCATCAAATTATTACGATAATAATATATGATGTAGGTAAAAGGTAAATGGGACTAAACGGTAAGCCCCACCTTTCAATTAAAAAAAGAATCATATAAATCGGTTCATCCAGTTCAACGTTATGACGTTACAAACATAACAAGAACAATACAGATGAATTGAGTATCTCATCCTTTTTGAAGTCGGTTAAAAAGTACATCAAGTCTGTAAGGGTAAAGGTTTTAGCTATCGGAGATCCTGCCTGCGTTTTGTATCTTTTTACGCAGAATGACTATAAATATTTATAAAGTTATTATTGTATTTATAATAATTGTTAAATCTAAAGATTTTTGTACAATTTTAAACAAAATAGTATTGAATGATATCCTAACATCGTCTAATCGGTGGGTCTATAATAAATATGCCTAGTCATCACTACTTTTTTTTAATGACTGATACAGCCAATGAATTAGCTATCTGCGCCCGGTGGTGTGTCTGATGTCTTTATAATCTTCATATTCACAGGTGAATCGTGCGCTAATGTTTATGTTTTGGTGCAGTGGTCACTCGTGTAAAGGGGCTGACAGAGTCCAATATTGGTTACCAAATTTCTAAAAAAAAATCTATTTCCTTCAGTGAAAGAATATTTTTTGTGTTCGTCACAATGACGGAACCTTTATAATTCTCACCCGTAGTTGTAGGTATTATGGCTACAACTATTTCTCCGTAACATCACGCCTGTAATTCCCGTAGAGGTAGGCAGAGGAGTGTAGTATACTTCCACATTTCACCTGTTACGTTTACGTCCCACCATTGGTGGTGAGACTATTGCAATATACCAGGCACATATCCAGACTCCAAGCCACTACTAAAAAATCTAATTTATAAAACTTCAATAGTACCTAAGCCGGGACTTGAACCCAGGACATCTTGATCTGAATTTGTGCTTGCAACTTTGCAAGTGGCTCGGAGTCTGAATATGTACCCGGTGTATGTCAATAGGCTCACCACCTATTCCATAGTGAGATATCAACGTAACTGGTAAAACGTGGGAGTGTTCTACATTCCTCTGCCTAACTCTTTGGGGATTCCCGGCGTGATGTTACTTTTTTTAAAAGTAATGACATATTCTTCAAAGCCATGATTCACACTCTCAAACGTGGTATGACGCCTGTTTCCCCGAAGAGGTAGAGACGTCTAGTGCACTGCTATAAGTTACGTTTCATAAGTTACGTTATACATTCCACAATGGCATGGGGGTGACTCTATCGCCAGACACTGGACCTGAATCCAGACACCGGACTCGCTGATAATCATTGAAACATTAAAGAGGCCACAATGATTATAATGATTGTATTTTTATGCGTATATACACGCTAGTCTGCGAATGAATAAAACATTTCAATGGTGTTTTAGAAGACGCATCTTAAGGAGATAATCGGTACTTTGCGCCTGTTCTGTTTCTTGCAAATTTTGCGCATTTTGTGTATATGAAGCTACTAACAAGTATAAAAGTTAATTAATATAATAAAAAAAAATTGAAATATATTCCAAAACTTTTTTCTTTACCTACCTATTTAATTTTTTTGTAAACATTGTAAATGAATAAAATCAATAATAATATGATATTACATAAATAATAATAATATTTGAAAGTATTATTTGACACGCAATAGAGCCGCACAGTATATACCATAGATTTACATCATGCTCAATAAGCTTACCACCAATTCCATAGTGGGTTGTAAACGTAACCGGTGAAACATGGGAGTGTTCTGCATTCCTCTGCCTACGTCTTCGGGGATTACAGGCGTGAAGTTACGCTTACATCATGCTGCACATTATGTCAATCACGATTATGAACACATGTCACAAAACCGATGGCCGTTGGGGCAGACGAGTTATGGAGGGGATGCCATGAATTAGCAGGTTCGTAAGGCACCCTACGAATCATTGGACTGGATACTGTCTGCTAAGAATCACTACACGATGAAGTATTGTTTGTGTAATGTTCATGTTAATACAAAACAGTAATTATGTGTTTATTGTTAACTTACATTTTAATGCTTTTAAGTTTTAGGTAAAATGAGCATATAAATATGTATATGTATAATGCCATTATAATTATGTATGCATAATCTGAAGAGCATGTGTTTTTGTAGGTTTTAGGTATAATTACATTTAACATTATGTTTACGCCACGTGATCGGTCCGTCCGTAAATGTGCCAGGTCATTGTTATTTTCCTTTATAGATTAATACATGCCATGATTTGAAAATTTATGCTCGGTAGAACAATTGACGTCTTTATGAACCCGATAGGTGAATCACGCGCTGATTTAAATTTGCTCGTTGTGGTCAACGATGCAAAGTGTGACAACGGTCAATATTACACATTACATCTACACCGTATCGTAATATAACCCCTGTATTCCAAATGGGTAGACAGAAGAGTGTAGTACACTCTCACGTTTTAATTTATGTTAGGTATACGTCCCAGCGTAGAACAGAGTGTGAGTCCATTCTCCTAAGTAGCAATTTCCGAGGTACTATTGGGAATTTCAGGTTAGAAAAATCCAGTTTACTTTACACAACTCGGGGATCAAACTGAGTATCTCTTGATTAGTAATCGCGCTTCAGCTACTCAACCAACGCAGCAGTCACTTTATAATTAAGAATATAGGCAACTATAGTGCTTAGAGGTTTGATTGATTCAATTGCCACTTTCTTATTGTACGGAACAGAAATAAAAGAAAACTATTTTTCGTAACGTTATTACAAATTTGTAAGGTAAAATCTAATTAAATATAAGTAATTATAAAAAGCGCACCTTATATACTTAAAAACTTATATTTATTAAGTATGAGAAGTATTTTTGTATATTCTGCAAGATGTTGTAACATAGAACAGACGGACTATACATATTTATCTGTAGATAAAATGAGGTGCACTCGGAAAGCTATATACTTACTTTTATATTAGCCGAGCCTGAAGCGTTACAATGATTATTTACGACAATTAAAAAAAAAATATCAAATAGACGGGCATAATTTAGCGCGCCATAATTTGAAGTGCACAGTGAAAAGTAATAATCATGTTAAGTACGTTTATGCGGCCGCGTTCATTCTTTAATATTCAAGGTGTTATCGGTTTAGAATGTACTATTTGAATGGCACGTGGTTGCGTAACAAGTCAATGTCTGTCCGTGTTTACGAGTGCCAACGCGTAGTATCGTAGATGATTCGATCAAGACGCTCCGTGCGTTGCCACGCGCTGACGCCGACGTCTCGACATGTGAGATAACGTTCGTCAGTTCTATTACGACACAAATTATACGTCTGAAAGATACGAAGCGTTGTAGGTTATCTTTTTAGCAGCGAACACGTCGCGTCGCATAAATATAAATTATATTTTCCTCTACAACAGTCACTTATGCGCGCGTAAGCGTGGTAAATGGGCGACAATTAAATTAAATAGTTATATTTCCATAGACGAAATGATATTATGGGGTATAATTCTGTTTGTGGTGTTCGCTGTGTTAGTGATAAAAATATATCAAAAACTCACGTGCGGAATATGTCATTCGAGTGCTCATATGGTGGGGAAAGTGGTGATCATAACTGGCGGTAATAGTGGTATCGGATTGGAGACGGCTAAGAATTTAGCGGAGCGTGGTGCCAAAGTAATAATAGCGTGTCGGAGTGTTCGACGAGCGGCTGAGGCGGCTGCGGAGATTATGAAGTTCTCTGGCAACACCGATATCCACTATCGACATCTAGATTTGACGTCTCTCCGTTCTGTGCGAGAGTTTTGCAATAAGATTTTGAAAACAGAAAAGCGTTTAGACGTTCTCATCAACAACGCTGGCGCCGGTGGTCTGGGCAATTATAAATCAGAAGATGGTCTTCACGTAGGCATACAAGTGAACTTTTTCGGACATTATTTATTGACACGGCTGTTGTTGCCGCTCTTAAAGTCTTCAGCTCCCAGTCGGATTGTTAATGTTTCGTCTGCAATCCACAAATACGCCGAGATGGACTTTGACAATTTGAATATGGAAAAATATTGGAGCGATTATTTAGTATACGCAAATAGCAAATTGTACCTTAACTTGATGAGTTCAGAATTGAGCCGCAGATTGGAAGGCACGGGGGTTACCTCGAACTCTCTTCATCCAGGAGTAGCTGCTACCAATTTGCTAAGGAACGTTCCTAACGCAATATTTCGAAATGTCCTTGAAAAAGTCATTAATTTCATATACCAAACTCCATGGGAAGCATCGCAAACGTCGATATATTTAGCCGTGGCACCAGAAGTGAGAGATGTGAGTGGAAAATATTTCAGCGATTGTCGTATAACGAAACCCTCTAAGCTGTCACAAGACTGTGAGCTAGCTAAAAGACTGTGGGAAGATTCGGAAAGACTGGTAAAATCATATCTTATTGATAGCTGACATACATTATACTCTTCGTACTCTTCTTCGTCATTGACAACTTCTCAGTACCTTCATACTGTTATTTATTTTTTGTTGCTATTCTTAACAATAATTGGGTAGTCATTAAATTGTATAACATTTTTTTGTGTCTTATTTAACAACTGCCCTTTCTGTTATCACGCTGGAATTAAAAGAATCGGAATATCCAGACTCTGTGATAAATTTGTTGCAACCAAGCAACCCTGGTAAAACCTTGGCAATATGATATGAAAATGTTATGTTTATAACCATGCATTGAGTTAGTTTCGAACGTAAAATTATCTGATGGCATTGATTGATAGTCTAACGGGGCTTAGCTTTACGTGGATATTATATAATTTAAAAAAAAACGTTTGAAAATGCTCTGTTAAAACGATAACCGAAAGACTGATAAATATAATTCCTATAACCTAACAAATAAGAATAAGTAATGAAATAATAAATAGTAATTTTCAATTATATGATGGTGAGCAGCTACTGTACATTTTGCTTCTTACATAAATATTAATTTGATACAGTTAATATGTTAAGGGACCATTAAATATTCAATAGCTTTGGCTATCGCGTCGCTAAGCGTTTTTTAATGAAGTCATAAATTAATACAACAGAGTTATTAATATTTTTATAAAAAACGTAATACGTAACATCACGCCTGTCATCGCCAACGAGGTAGGCAGAGAAATGTAGAACAGTCTCACGTTTCACCAGTTCCGTTTACGTCCCACTATGGATTTTCTTACCATTTTTATTTTAATTAGCTTCACTTTGTTCAATATATATTAATATATCTACATAAGTTGACATCAGCATGAACGAACTCATTATATTTAGTGGTCTTGAATCAATAACAATATAATTTAGGTTATTAAAGCAGTTTCATAAGTAATGAGAAATATATTTAAAATGCATGAGTTTTTGTGCAACGTACACATATCGTCCTACTTTATTCAGTCCAATAATTGCTACAGTCCTGTCGGTACTTTGCCACGTAATGTTACGAAACTTGGGTCAGTGTGTGTGTGGACATCGCTAAGCAATAATGTCGTAAGTGATTTTAATATTCGTTTGCACTTACTATGGTTTTTTTGATCAAAAGTCTCCGAAACCGGCGTTCTTATATGAAGGCAGTAATATAGGGGTAGTAGCTACAAGGCGGTCAGTGACGATCAAGGCA
>DWFO01000333.1:0-21820 GCA_018246595.1 Mimoniades nurscia nurscia
AATTAATGGAATATAGAACAATTCCACTGAAAAACATTCGGACCTACAGAGCTTGGGTCGGTACTAATAGCGCTCGAAGTCTGAGTCGTCTCGGGATAATACCGAATGCTTATTAAATTTATCCTTCAAACTTGTATTATTTTCAGTAATTTCATATTTTATTTAACTGTAATAACACAAAACTTTAAAGTTATATTCGTTTGCGGTGATAACTTTCTCTAAAACAGTTCAAATTCAACGTAAAAAATATATTTATAATATGCAAGTTTTTTACCTGATAACTTTTTTATTCAAAAAAGCAAACATTTTCTTATTTTCATTCTTTCGGTTGTTCTTATAAATAAACTTTTTCACTTTTATATTGATTTTTTTTTATTTTATTACCTGTGCTCAAAGAACAAAGAAAAGTGATTGTAACCAGTGCATGATTCCTCGTTCATTTTCTTTTTAGAAAATAAAATTTTTCATAAATTCAGCGTACATACGTACCTATATGGAAACGAAACAAAAAATTTATTCTCTGTGAACTATCCTCTGTAATTTCTAATGTTGCGAATTCAGATACATCGTTATTACTGAACGTAAAGGTGCTTGTCTAATACATACTCCAAGCATAGCGTAGGTACAAGCAAAAGAATTGAATCCCCGCTTCACTTGTCAAGTTTTGCGAGTCCTACGTCAATCGAGTCCTATAATATCACCTGCTGCCACATTTCAATCTGAATGACAGTTGTCAAACTATTACCATTACAAGCGCGGCCGCCCGCGCGACAAGGTTGGAGTGACGTGGGAACAGACCGTGCCAGCCGCAGACAAGGAGAGACAGAAAGAGACAGGGAGGGAATTCTTCTGGCACGCTTTTAGAAGTACCGCGATATTTCACTTTGCCGATGCGTGAAATTGAAAAGGCGTTCAGTCAGCAACTCGTGTCGAGGGAATTATACGGTGGATTTGGCTTTTTCAATCTTGCGGATTATCCCTCAGGATCTCAAGTCTGATATAATTCGTCGAGATCACAATATCCCATATCCACAGATGCGACTTTGATAATGAATAAGATCAAAATAAAATGATTATAATATACCAGTAATTATTGTCCAAATAACTTCAATATTATAATTTGAAAATTGTGAAATGTGAAAAATGTGATTGGAAGGTTTCGTTCTGTAGTCTTTTACGAGTTTAGCAAACTGTATACTTATATGTAGAATAGTGGTCGAAATTATATCACAATATGTATTTTAATATAAAAGCATATAATCACGTAGAATTGCTACCAATATGATGCGCCATTCTGTCTCATAATGACATACTGAAAGGAAATTTAATAATATTTCAACGATTTCAAAATACCTTAATATTTGTATACACATAAAATCTATTCGTTGTAGTTTCAATAAAAAAATTATGTCACACTCAAAGACTTTTGTGTGGACGAGTCTAGATACTAATGTTTCATTCATGAACACCTTGGAAGTTATGAAAACAAATCCATTTTTCATGTGACCGCAATCAGTAATCGAACTACATACCCACTGTGTTAAAAATCGGCATGATTATCTATATTATCAGTGACGAAATGTATGCGTAATTAATTTAACTTGACTAATTCAATTAATCAAAAGAGTCACAATCATTTGCAAACCTCGTGCAAATTCCATTCTCAGCACATAAAAAATAATAAAACACAACCCCTTAATCTCCCTGCCATGTGTCCACATGCTTCGTGCGCTACAAGTTGTTAGTTCCGTGAAGTAATTGCGCGAAACAATATGGTAATTACTGGTCTTGGCGGCTGTCCAGGGGGCGTTGTGCCAACATCTTTGCACCTGTTGAGCCCACCGACCGGAAGTGGCAAGACGTTGAAAAAATAAAACGTGTAAAACAGCTGAAGGTCGCCAGGTGTTTGCTATTCTAACATCCGCAGCGCGAAATGAATTGTCACCGCCATTCCATTGTCGTTAGCGCCGCGCTTAATCTTATTAACCGAGTTTACCTTCGGCGCGGAAAAAAAAGGTAGGTTGTATAATGACTTGAGTAAAAATTGTTGAGGCGAATTTGAAAGGTTTTTTTGTTAAAAATATATTCGTTATTTTCGTTTATGTTTGCCCGAGGTGTACTTATGTTAGCTTTAATTTCATATTCATGTTGCGAGGAATAGACAAATGTGGATATTTCAGATGTGAATGTTCAAATTTGATATTGGTCCATACAAAAAGCAAAGAGTCCAGAAACATTATAATTTTTGACGATAAGCGACCAACTTGTTTGATTTTGCTTATATCCTGGTTGTCGCAGACTATATTAAAAAGCTAGTGCGTCCGATAGAATACAATAACCAATAAACGTATAAAAATAAATTGTAAATACTTATTTGTATGTGGTTAACATAGAACATTACATACAACGGACATATCCTATAAGCATTTACTTAATAAAAATATCCAATGACACTTTTATGACACTAATATCATATTTAGTTTAAAATGGTCTTCGTTTTCACACGAGCAAATCATTCCAATGACCTAACATGAGTCACTTACTTGAACATGGTACGGCGCCACCTTCTCCTCGCCCTTGATCTCCACGTTGATGTGCAGCCTGATGGCACCAGACACCGCCGATTTGTCCGTTCTCTTCTCCAAGTTGTACCACACGTCCATCTCTCCTGATAGCGTTCGTACCTAGAGAGAATAATTTTTAACATTGTAACTGTACAATTTTCATCTGACTGTTAACTTGAGGCTTAATTTTGGAATTCTAGAAATTAAATGTTATTTAATTTTTATAATTTAATCTTCATATGCGTTTTTACTGAATATTTTTAAAATTATTTAAATAGTAGACCAGCATACTTTGCCATACAGAATTTCTTTAAGCGTAAATAATATTTAGGTCTTATAATATGAATGCAATAAATATTATCAGATGTATAGGGCTTCACAAAAAATATTAATAAAAATCTTTGAAATACAATTTTCGGCTAATTACCTTTTTTAACATAATACATGGATTATGTAATTTTTATCAATTAATATTCATGAACCTTTTTACTACTAGTTTTATTTCAATGGAATTATTATTTTTTATTTAATAAATCATCAAACGATTGAATCCC
The DNA here is from genome assembly GCA_018246595.1 of Mimoniades nurscia nurscia. NCBI lineage: Eukaryota > Metazoa > Arthropoda > Insecta > Lepidoptera > Hesperiidae > Mimoniades > Mimoniades nurscia. The sequence goes on from DWFO01000333.1 coordinate 3,119, forward strand.
CTGATATTAAGAGCCAACAAAATCTTCCGACACCCTTTAATTATTTAAAAAAAAACACGAATGCAAAATTGTAAACATAATACATTTCACCTCATCCCACTTAGGGGTGAAAAAGATATTAAAAATGATTGAGGGACTTGGTAAAATTACTTCGGGGAATGGTTTTTCACCGACTAATAGCAGTACCTTAATATTAGGGACGTTTAAAGTTTGAGATATTAGCATTTTTATTGTTTACCTCGATGATCGTTTGACCCAGGAAGTCGTCTGACTCCCTCGTCAATTTCTGCCGCAGTTTGGATTTCAAGTCGTTATCTTCGTCCCAAACTCGCACTTTGATCCGATCGGAAGAATTATGGCATTCGCTATAAGAGGAGAAAATCATCAATTTTATGGGTATTTCCAGCTTTAAATCTCAACGATATGTAGTAACTAGAATTCTTTTAATCGTAATTTAAGGCGCCATTTTTAATATTTTATCGAACCATTTGTTACAATGATTTTATTTATGTCAGTCTGCCGCGTACTTATACCGGTACGATTCCGGAAGTGTTGGATGTGCAAGTGAACGATTAATTTAGATTCCTAGTTGTATGTTTTCGACATTCCCGATAGGTAGCGCGAATCCTTACTATTTTTAAATGTTTTTTTGCCTAGCACTATAAGTTATTTTAGTCATTATCAGATATTTTATTAACATATATGTAAGTTTGACGTGTGAACGGGGAGGAATGGCACTGATTAGGGTAGACCTATGTAAAGCACTGGCCCTACAAACGCTAATGGATGGATGTGTTATATTTCACGTACAGATCTATGTACTCGTAATAATACGTAACATCACGTCTGTAATCCCGGAAGTAGATAGAGGAATGCACATAGAACACTCCCACATTTCACCAGTTACGTTTACGTCCCACTATGGAATAGGTGGTGAGCCTATTGCCACACACCGGGCACGTGTCCAGACTCCGGGCTTCTACTAAAAAATCTAAATTAGAAAAATTTAGTAGTGCCCGACCCGGGAATTGAACCCAAGATAATACTCGTAAATACGTAATAATAAATGAGATAAATAAGGTAAAGATGAATGTTCTCGACTACGAAATTAATCGCTGCTGTTAATTGAGGGTTTTTAGCGTACATGTAATAACGAAATGTCCTTACAAGTAAAACTTTTCATTCCACACCGGGTTCAGTTCCTGGGGCATCGTGCGCGTGCGTTTCTTGACCTTGCTGACCTGGACAGTAACGTACGGGTCCGAAGTGCCGCTTTTGTCCTTCGCGATCAGCCCTTGTGCACAGATAACTGCCCGAGGAGGGCCATTTTAATTTGGAATATCTTAATATAATCCCTTTTCAATTGAAAATTTTCACTTTACATAAAATAATAACATTTTCATCATTTCATTTTTTGGTTTATAGATATTCTTTAAATATGTGTATCTACATATATTTATATTTTTTTTAGCAGAAACACGTTAAAATAACAAAGTATGATCTTAAATATTATATACGTAATATTATATTAATAAAACAAGAATAAGGCTCATATATTTTTTTAAAGTACTCCTGACTTCGAGATGTTATTTGACGAAAATTACCAAATCAAATTTCCTTAAAAGTTCTATTTTTTTACTTTAAAGAAAAAAACTGAAAAGCCAAACTTTCCTATAAAAATATAACAGACCCAATAAAATTCACAATCTATCAGCCCAGCTGTGAATTTCCAAGTAGATATAATTTTTCATGATGACTTGTTAAAAACTACAAATGAACACTAAGCAAATACCTATTCGAATAACTTACGTCTTTACAAAGCCAGATACATACGATGATCGTAATAATGACTTTGTTTTGATAATAACGATATGTAGCAAAATTACTGACAGAGTTTACACTTGGAAAGCTTTAATTACATAATTTATACTGCAACTGCTGGCCGTAATTATTACCGCATTTAATCGGGTTATAGATTTTATTGCCTACATTACTGCATTTATTTTACCAAGCGAACATTTAGTTTCACAGTACACCCAAAATACGCCTTGGTCGTTACTAACACTTACCTTACGATTTACCTTACCTCCTCGTGTCGGTATAGAGATCGTCGGTCGTAAAATGAACCTGTTGATTGACTACAAACGGATTACCTGTGATCAGAACAGGCCGGGGTTCGAGGAGAAGACGCTAGCTTCAAATCTACCAAATTCATTATCTATGTATGACCAAACTCGATTTCTAAAACATATTGAACATAGCGACTACATTATCGCAAATTCTAATGCAAACTTCGTCCAAGAAGATAGTTACGAACAAGTGTAAAAATATGCTCGGGTATGATATCTAATTGTTTCGGAATTTTCACGAATCGGAAAATTATCATAAGAAGTGAAAGAGTGACAGGAAAGACGGAATGTTTTTGAAAATTTTTCGGGCTCATCGTCCTGCATGCTTCTCGTTTTCTCTAAATTCAAAAACGCATTCATCTATTTATTTCGTAAAGAACAAAACAAAACCAAACAATCTACTCAAGTAGGTTTCTAGTTCAATCTGAAATATTAAATAAGTTATGGTCAAACTTTATTTTATTGCATCACAGTACGAGGTCTGTAGTGATATAAAATTTAAATGTTAATTCGTGATTCTCATGCATATCTGTGGCAACATCGAGCCATCGTGCTCTCAGTGATTTTACTATTATAATAAACTTGTAGTGATTTTTCTGTTCGTGAGTTTGTGTTGACATGGAAAGTTCATATCGTGTGCGCATATTAGTATAAATTTATTTGAAAAAATATAATAATGTTGTACAATCACACAGGATGTAGTGATTCGTGGAATTTCCTCGGTGTTTGTAAATACAACAAGCTAAATATGTTTCGTTGTTCGGTGAGTACGAGGCGGTGCGATATCGACCGTGAATGGACTGGGTTAGTAGTTGAAGTAAGGTTGCATAGAATGTGGTTGAAATCTGCTAAAAACAATTGATACATGTCATCTCTAAGAGCGTACACTGGCTACGGTTACGCGATGAAGTTACCGATTATTACTGTCTAAGATGATTCTACTATTTAAGTACATATTATGTATCCGTAACGCAAATAGTTACGTTTCAAGTACCCAAGCAGGTTACGATGTCTAGTTTTCTTTTAGTAACTTGCACAAATACTTCTTGTACAAGTACATACGAGTACATATAAAATATGAAACTCAGTATTGCATATTTACGCGACTGTCTACGATGATGGCGTATGCATTGCAAATTCATTTACCAGAAAAGAATGACGCAAAAAACTACAAAAAACTTTCCTGCTACCGGCACAACTTTTACGAATGGTTAGCAGCTCAATCATTATCTTTTACGCTCAGAGAACAAATTTTAACACTTGTTATATCACTCTCTGCGAGTATAAGATTCGATATAAATCTCATACGCTTTATGAATTTAAATCAACACGTCTGGGCGCATTTACATTAGACATGTTTTAGCAGATTTCAATTAAGAGTTTATAGAAGTCAGGCGAATAGTTGGTCTAATAGAGCCAAATCTGCGAGCGTGCGGTTCGTAGCCGCAAAAGACCACATCAAACCTGTGATGGCGATTTTGCAGGACCATTTCGAGGTGCCCTCGATAGTGACCTGCTTCGCCTGTTCGAGGGTGTCAATGTGAGTGTCGGGGTCGACGCTAAAAGTCCGCCTGCCCGCCACATGAAACGAAACATATGTAACAATTTAGTGACGTTTTTCGTCGGTGTCCCGGCCGGTGCCCCGCAGACTGGACAGCGCGTCGTCGTGATACAACGTCGCGGTTGTGATCTGTGGAGGAACGGTTATTGCCGACACATCATCGAACCTGTAATTGCGATTTTCGCGCTCCATTTGGACGTGCCATCCAGCACCGACTGCTTCACGGTGTTCATGTGTGTCGAATGCCCCTCAACCTCGATGCTGAACACGCGTCTGTTACACATTAATACGCATCAAACTTCCGCTAGTCGATAATGTTACAGTTTCGTTAGTTATAAGAAAATCCATTAGATATTAATTATTGAAGTGCTGTACCTTTTCGATTACCATTCAACTTGTTCTATAAATATAATAAGCTTTCTGAAATTGGAACAAATGTTAATGATGTTTGATGTTCGATATGTTCACATATGTATGTGTTAAGTAAACTACAGTAGGTATATTCTAAAAAAAATATATATGACATTAGTATTTGGTCTTTCATCGAAAGTTGTGTGTTGTTTTATCGATGAACGACAGTATTAATGAATAAGCCGTGACAGTCAAATTGATGACACAAAAAGATGCTTGTACCTGATAAGTTCGAATATTTCCGGTTTGTCCCTTTCGCGTTGTTTCATTCTTTCCTTCATGGCGGTAATTATGGAGTTGGCCTTGTCCTCAGCGCCATGTTTGGACGATTTCTCGGCGGCCCCTGCGAAACACACTGCTCAGGCGGTGCCAACATGGTTCTCGTAGGCCGCGGGATGCGCCGGGTTGGCCCCCCCGCCCCGCGTTCAGACTTGCCACGACCACTCGCAAGCTACAACCTCACCAGATACCAACATTACATAACAAAACCAAATCGATCGAAACCTGACCGTCGGATCTGGTAAGGTCGTTCACTCCGAGCGGCGCCAGCCGGGGCAGACCCGAACACGAAGCCGCTACAAGAAATATAATGACATCCCAAAGTTATTTCCACATTACAATACTCCTCTCCGTCTGTTTGAAACCAAAATTCATTCTTTATATAAAGAGAATTAATTTCTATGCCATTCGAACTACCCTTCTTTATTTATATGTATTAATTAATTGTAGCGTTCATAAGGTTAGCGTTTTACAGCCTGCTGACATTTAACTTTCCATTTAGCTTTTCAAGCGTTTAAATTTTTTTTATTAAGGGGTCAAGAAGTTGAACATAGGAATAACGATGGAAAAAAACACAGAAACGCGATAATCTAAATTAAAAAACACGTAAGAAATCAAACTAAGACCACATATAATACTGAATTGGACAGACGAAAACTGGTTAGCGTGCACACATTTTCTAACAGGCACGTGTGACTTCGGTTGGGGCGCATGTGGTTCGAAGCTTTAGGCGTTGTTGCTAGAAGAGCGGTGTGTAAGATAGTGTGAGATGTAAAGTAAAGAAGAGTACACAACAAATTTCACAAGGGCCTTCACAATTGTTGGCGCTGGGCGGGGCGACCGTGGGGATCAAACAGTAATAGGACCGGAAACCCTACCCTACCTACGTGATCAGACCATCTATCTACACTTCAAAAACATACAACACCGAGATTAATATCAATTGTTTCATAAAAACACAATAAACATTATATAAAATACAAAAGAAAGCAATTAATCAGAATATACATGATATGTATAAATATCCAACACGTATTAAGCAAAGCTTTGTAACAGAAAGCGAAATTAGTGATCGATTGAAAATAATTTAATTTTTATAAGAACACAAATACAAAAAGACATTGGAAATTAATCGGAATAATATTGAAGTAAATTTATTATGAGCGTATAATACAAATATTAAAATATAACACAGGACGCTTTTAAAGTGTAGATTTAGGTATGGCAATGGCGCGCAGTCGACATTTTCACATACGTAAAATAACAAAAATCGTAATCACAGACGCAATATTACTATCCGACTGCCCGCCTTGTGAGAGTGCAAACGTGATTCTAAATTCGAATCATGGCGGTTACAAATTTAGAAAACATTTACGTTTTTTTTTTTTCATTCGGTACCAATAGCCATGCACACCGATGAAGCGGGTTCACTCGTTCGGAAGGATCAGTACCATGCTTATTATATGAGGTCAGTAACGGAAAGAACAAAGAAACGTAAAGGTGAAAAAATACAACGGAGAGGAAACGAACGAAGTACCAATGACATTTTTGATTATCTGCGTGGTTCCATGTGATGTCCTGGTAAGGTCGCTAGGGTTGATTTTTTATTTTCACTAATGATTTGGCCGTAGGAAGTGACCATGTACAATTTCCGGTTATCACAATCCGGTTATCAGGGCTGATGGTCAATGCGATGTTGCATACGTACGTTGATGTTTGCAAACGATGAATACGCCATCGCATGAATACAATGAGCCGACAAATGGGTTCTCCACAAACGTGGCTGTATATTTCGTACGATCGTCATGCAATATTTTAAACATGCATATACATAAATCGGACTAAATATTTGCTACGACGATAATTTGACATGTTGTTTACCTTTTCGTAGCTGTCACATAGAGAGCTAAATCTAACAGTTGGGGAGAACAAGCTCAGGGGTCACAATTAGCATCAGGTTTAAAGATCGGTACTTCACATAGTTCAATTATCTGAAGTCTAAGGTGGCTCAATAAAGTTAACAATCTTCGACAAAATTTCAGAACGTAAGGCAGTATCATAAAAAAAATATACTCTCGGATCAATTTATAGAATAATGAAGAAACATGTGTCGCTCTCATCGGTGGAATTATTATTGTAGACATACTGAACTACGAGCGAAATTATTTTTCCAAAATTCCACTGTAAATTTTGCGCAAGTAATTTTTTCATCAATATTAAAATGTTTTAGGTAATATTGATTATAGAATTACGAACATCCTGTTGGTACGTTATGCTACAATCGTAATAATATGAAGTAGCGTAGGACGCACCCACGTTTCACCAGTTAATTTTGAATGAGTGGTGAGCCTATTACTATACGCCGGGCACATATCTAGACTCCAAGCCAATACTAGAAAATATAAGGCAAAGAAATTCAATAGTGCCCGACCTGGGATTTGAAACCACTACCTCTTGGTCGGCAATCACGCTTGCGACCAAGACGACCAACGAGGCAGTCTGGACTTATTCTCGTTGAAAGTAAAAAAGCCATCGATATGATAAAATATAATCAATATTCACATAATTTTAATTTTAAATGAATTTTAAGAGGTTTTAATTTACTCATAGAATATAGATACTAACTCATGATGTATTGCATATGATTTTGTTCCGAACAAAGTCGTGCAACAAAGATCTTGTCTACAATGAGCGACCTATTCCAAGGGATACTTGACTCTACTCGAGTTTAATAAGGGCGAATGGCGCTTCGTGGGTAGTAGCGAGCATTACGACCTCATTCGATGTAGCCTTTAGAACTTTATGAAGTAACGATCTTTTTTTTCACACAGCGGACATTTAGATTTTTTTTTCATTTTAGAAATTTTTATGAAATATAATGCAACAAAATTCATGATACATCAGATGATGGATAGCAGCTCTAAAAAATATTATTACATTATTAATAATATTGAAAAATCCGATTTAAAAGATTTTGTATCATAAATTTGTCACCAATCAAAATAATCGACTATAATAGACATGAGAACTGGTTTTATAATATTCAATGTATAAAACGTAACAATAATAATTTTGAATCAATTCGACAATTAGCGGTATTGATACAATTTGTAATAATAATTGACAGATATAATGTAAGGGAGCGGGAATAAAACCAATTCCCATCGACAAATCAAAGCACGTTATCACTAAGCAATACTCACTCTGTAGACAGTCGGCGTTGAGCAAATCCTTGCACTTCTCGTGGCATTTGACACCGCACTCCGTGCACCTAACGCCTTGCCTGGCTATACCCCACAGCAGTCCTTCACACTCGTAGCAGTACGTGGGCGAGGTGGCCGTCCACAGGACGAAGTTGTGCGGCGTCGTCGACGATATGGGGTAGATGAGAGCTTGCAATGTCTTTTTGTACACGTGCATTTTCTGTAACACGTTTTCTGTATTTACTGAGCAGTATCCAGTAAATTAAGATTTATTTAAAATTTATATCGTAGCGTGTAAAATTTTGCTCGATGTATGACACAATAACAGTGATATCATTGTTATCGTACGGGAAATCTTTTTCATTAATACCAAGTCATTACAACTATGTATTATTTGCGTGATTTCAATGGTTCCAGAATTTTCCTAATTTGAATTGATAATGATTAATATAATAAATTTATTATATACCGACCATACGTTCCATTATAATGAAACTCTCGAGGTCAAATGTTATGATCTTTTCGGAATCGATGGTAAAACAGTTGCCACATTACTCTCGATATGTACCTTGAATATTAAGGTATTAAGGCTTGACTGATTGCATCCAAAGTGGAAAAAGTACTTAGTTTTTAATGCACGTACATTTCACCCAATATGAAGAATTATGATGGCATCTAATCGTTATGAGTGCGCTCTTTAATCACATGTTATAATATAAAATATCATGTATTATATAATTTTACGTACAAGGCATATAAAAACCCGTGTAGCGGATTGGTTTCGATTTCAGCTCCTCTATAAAATTCAACACTTGACACTGTTACTTTAAAAGTCATAACGACTCAAAAGCAGTATTTATTGGGGATATATAAAATAAGTTAAAGTTACTAATAAATGATAGTAATTTTCATTACTAATACTGTGATATCACGTATATTTTGTATCTTACCAATTCTTCATCATTAAGTGTTGCTCGGTGAACCGCTGACGTTAAACCTGCATTCCGTTTGGTGGCTGCCATTGTCTAAACAGTACAAGGACAATATATAAAACATTGTAGAACGCGAAAGTGAAAAGTGAAACTTAAAAAAAAACATTCAACCTCTCATAATTTTAATCAGCTTAAAACGCTACGAAGTAGAGAAACTTGTGTTTAGCCAGATCACTCGCAAAGAGTATATATTCTCTAATATTCCTCTACACATGCCCGTATTAGCTGCTTTTCAAGCTTTTTATATCGTTAGTAAAATTTCAACGTTATCTACACTTTTTTAATGCACAATTTGTTACTTATTTAACCTAAATCATGAAGAAACGTCATAGAATTCTTAATGTAATGTCAATGTGTGTGTATTAACAATTAAAAAAAATGAACAATGCACAATATTCGTCACAGCAATCAAAATGGCGGTAACGTCACGTGGCAAAATGTCTTCACAGTGTATATATATTTTTTAATATTTATGTGTACGTCTGATCAAGATACATTATATTGTTTATATGTAGCATCTCCTTATCATATATTAAAATTAACCGTTGAAACAAAAAATATATATACATGGGTATTCTTGACATGACAACATATTTGATTTTTAGCCGATATCCAATACTTTGTTACCGCCATTTTATAGTGTCAATCCGATTTCATTGGGATATTTTTTTGTTAATTAAAATTTAATCTATTCCAATTTGTGCATCTAAAGTCGTAATGTGTAATAACCAACCTGAACCGTTAAATATAATATAACATAATGCAACTTTTATGTGATTTGCGGTTACAATATACAACCGAATTCCTCGGGTTTGATCGTTTGTTTAAACTGATTAACGAAGCACGTGCAAAGCAATAAATTTTAATTAACATTAATTAATGCCTATAATATTGTAATACGCATAAATCTATAGGAACAAAAAAATTATACACAATAACAACAGCGTAATCATGCAAAGGCGGATGTGACGTAACAATATCGTAAACTTTGTCACTTCTATTTTACAAACTACGATATGATTACAACTTGCATGCCATCGCGTTAACTGTGAAGAAAGAAATCGACAAAGTATCAATTTATTGCGTTATATCAAAAGCGGTTGACTATTTTCTTTAAACAAAACATGCATAGAACGATAGTCTTATTGGGAGAGAAATACCTTGAGAACCTGCGAGTCCGTGGTTTAAGGGGAAATGCAATGAGATAATTAATATTCATCAGGAATCAGTAACACTTAACGGCGGTTTTCTACGTCTATTAATCAGTTTCAGGTGACCCCTAAAGTGTTTTAGGTTCCGGGTCTGTTGGAAATCGGAACCTCTACGTTTACGGGTAGGCAGAAAACTTACATAGGTAGAAAGGACAGACAATAAATAAGGTAACATAAACACATCAAAGAAGACAGAAGGTTTAATGTAGACTTTTATAAAGTCTTTACAGTATCCACCAAATTCGGACAAAACGTGGGAAAGAAAGAATTTATTCAAAATTGAACTGTTGACTTGATGTATTATTAATAAGTATAAAATTTAATTACTATAAAATTTAATGAGCAAATGCCAAAGTATTCATCATATATTTTGCCGAACACTTTCTTATTTTCCATTCTGTATCATTTTCACCATTTTATTACATCTACTGAAATCTCAAAGAATGGAAAAAAATATTAGAATTAGGATGATTTGTTTTATACAAAATCGATTTTTTATGTCTTAAAAACATCTCCCACGTATTGTCCGAGAAATAAAGTCACAATATGGAAACATTTCTTTGAGAAGAAAACATTTATTACGCGCCTAATGTTACTAAGCATCAGGAAGCGCACGTCGAGCTTTTAACACGAAGGACCAGTTTCAAACATCTATCTTCTATACTTAAAATATAAAAAATATATAGAAGTCGAATGCAAAGGATTTTATTTATCATGTCCACTCAACACAAAATATGTTGGTAGTTAGCAAGCCATCGCACTGAGTTCTTATTAATTTTGTTGATTATAGTGAGTTTTGTCTTAAGCTATAAGTTTTATACGTTTTTTATGTTTTATAAAGGCATGAAGCCCGTTTTTTTAAGTCCCCATAGCATTATATAACGCAAGATAGTCCATTGAAACTGGCCTGATAAGAAAATTAGCTAACTCGGACTGTTTACCAGTAATCAAATGGTTTCAAGTAAATTTGAGCGCTACTTACAAGCTCAGAGACGAGAGGGATCGACTTCCTTCTGGGCCGGATGTCAGGCATGCTGTCGATGTTGCTATAAAATGGATTGTCTCCGGGATGCCTAAAAAATACGTTTTTATTATTTATCTTAGTCAACGTCAAGTCTAATACCTGTTTTACATAGTTTTGTGTCAAACAAAATGTCCATTCAATTCCACATACCCATTTCCCCGACCGCCCTGTTCATTGAAGCCACCGGATCCATTCTAAAAACAAAACAAAAAATAACAATTAAATAACAAAAATAAAAATAAAAATAAACGCTAACAATTATTTATTTAAAAAACGTAACAACAAATGTAACAACAACACATTAAAAATGTTTACATTTCGATAAATTTAATCTGATTCACGTTTCGTATTATCGAGTAATGACATAAATCGTATTATCATGATAAACGTTTAAAGTACTGGCAATGTTTGTATAATAACCATGTACCCATACTACAGCTGAAAGGTTTCAAGCGTCAATGGCGAAAAAAGAGGCAACTGAAGTTCCATATGGCGTTGAAAAATAGAGTTAACATTTTCACATTACGCTTCCTTTTGCGTAGCCGTGTCTGAGAGATTATACAAAATTTTTAAAGAATGTGAAAAAGTAGGTTTGGTGTAGACGACTGTACAAAAAATGTCCTGATAATATGCATATGAGTATCAACACCCGGCAAAAGTTTATTAGTAAAGTACATAATCAAAACGGAAATTAATATATCTAAGGGTTTACTAAATAACTTTTATATTAATATATTATTCAGTTATTAAATACTTTAATTAGACAGAGATTTAACGATACATATTTATACCTTGAGCTGTGTAGTTTTCCATAAAATTAATTATTTAAAATAAAAATAAAAACTTCAAAACGATCGGTGTTGCAATTTTTAAACACACAATAGCACAACAGTTTTTGTTTGAACGTTTGATTTTTTAGTGCTCCAAATATTTCAAAAATATTTATATCTTGTGTATTAATAAAAAAGCAAGTCTTGCCACGGTATTAAAAAACCGACCAACATCGTTAATAGCTTTGTTACTGTTGCATATAAACTTTATGAATATTAAACGTTCAAGAGGAAAAAGTTTATCGAAATGTTAATTAACAAATATATATATAAATATCATCTAACAAATGCTACTAGTGGAGAATTAATATTGTGTAAACAATATTATAATATTTCTTATATTATAACAATATGTGTTGAATATTAATATTGTATATAATAATCAGATATTTAAAGCATTTATTTAGTAATCGGCAGACTGTTTTCTTCGCGTTTTCATAGCATTTTACATTGGTTAGCGAGCGATGTTAGTATTTGATCATGAACGCTTGTAGTCCATTACATAGAGACAATTGTCTTATTGCCGGCGAGAAAGTAAAAACATAATACATGTAGACTATATAACTGACAAAGTGCCAAGGTGAGGGAATTGAAACGTATTTTTCATTACCTTCTGAAAACTGCTGTAAAGACAATGTATTTTAATAAAACGTTCTGTACATTATAATGGTATTCAACCCATTTATGTAATTAATATATGTACTTGATCTTCTTACCGGCGATTAGGCAAATGTCCTGGGATTACTGGGGCTCGCATATGTCCCGTAATAATGTTAGTAATATTGAATCGAAAGCTTAAATTTTTATAATTGTACGAGTATGTTATTGAAAACATCTCTCATTTTGTCCATAAAAATTCACTATACGATATCTATCATCTACGTATAACATGTTACATCAAGTGCCAGCTAATTTTTTATCATACGTGTATGGTTCTAGATAAATGTCTACTTGCTTTCTAGATTATAATAAAATTCCATTAAAGTAATATGAATGACGACCCACGGGCTCGAAGTTTAATGAGGAACATCATTCTCTTATGGTTGTGATTGTGTGATGTGTGATGTATGTACCTATCATGAGCGTAAATATTTTTTTATGTATAACTTGTGACGTCATAGATTATTCTTAATGGACATGTTATATAAAGATCTCAATACACGAAAACCTACATCTTTCTTAGTATAAATATGTATATAAAGTTACACTTTAAACATTAAAAGCCGCATGATACGATACACATATAAAATACGTAGGTAACCTTTCATTTCATTTAGTGCTTCGTAATATTCAAAATGACTCATTAAATATATTTTCATTTAATATGAACATTTTTGCTACCATCGATCGTAACACAAACGATTCTATGATTCGTGATATGAAATGATATGACGGCATAATGATTTTGTACGTCTGTATTCTCTGAGCCGTTACACAGCATATGAAATGGTTAAGTTTCTTCGAATAGCGCTTAGCACTGAATAGCTAAATTATGTATGTATATTTAGAAGTAATGCTAATACTGCACAAAGCTACTCATTAAATGTTCTTACGAGGCCCATTTCCGACTAACGTATTACCTCATATTTACCTCGAAGCATATAACCGTTATGTTCGTAACGTCCAAGCTTTATATAAAACACAATGTAATGGATGTATATAAAATGTTATTTGTCTATTGTATTTATATCTAATTATTGCCATAATCAAATAGAAACAATGTCAATACTGATCAGTTAATCGTATGAAATCGTTAAATGTATGTATTGTATTATATATTATATTAATGCAATTCTTATTCTATAATATTGTGTGTTTAATCACATGTATAATATACTATACATGTATAATATAATATACATGTACATATATATGTACGGTTTAAAATATCAACAAATTATAAAAAGTCGTATAAAGGCGAGCAATGAATAAAAATATCAAACGAGGATATAAGTATTCATTTAAGAATTGCTCGCCGAAGTCTTCAACCGAGTGGTGCATAAGCTCCGTTAGTAATCCTTTTAAGCGCGTAAAGTGTACATGCATTATCCACTATGGATTTCTATGAAATAACGTTAACTGCATTGTTTCATTCAATAACCTGATTCTTGATGGTCACCTAATGGTACGTAAAATTTACAGTTCGCAATACGACTGAAATCCTTCTTGAAGTCGATGACTCAAATTGTATATGGATATTAGCCAGCTACTAATATATAATACGTCTCAGTAAACTCGCCTATAACACCACTCTGCATAGACAAAAACACGAATAGACAGTGCGTGCGAAAATTTAGTCTGAATAAATGCATTTCATTGTAAAAAATACAAGATCACAACCGCGATTATTCTGTCCTGTCACATTTTAAAGTTATGTGTGGTGATTGTCTTGTTACAGCTAATTTTGATTTAAATAACTCAGTTTTCTCTTATGAATGTTATAAATAGGCCAAGATCCCCTCAATTAATTTTTCTAATATTAATACGTATCATTTGTCTACTCTTACGCGTTAATTAAATATTACAACGAGAAGCGGATTAAATGACTTAGCAACGGCATTTTTTAAGTAACATGAGTATTATTTTCCCATTGAATACATATAAATGTTATCTAATTTCTAATAATGATTATGCTGTCTGTAACTTAACTCTTAACTCTAATCTCATGAAATTTTTGCATAAGATAACTTACACCTGCGCTAACTTTGTCCTTCTCAGTAGTTGTCGTTGTAGCAGTTGCTGGTGCCTCTGTCGACTTCTCTTCAGCTTTTCGATCTTTCAGAGCTTTCAAAAGTTTCCATTTACTGCCAACTGGAGCGTCTGCTGGCGGTGGTGGTTCAGCTGCCGGTGGGGTTTCTTGTTGTGCTTGCAGTATTTCATCATCATCTTCAAACTCGTCTCCGCTTTGAACGGGGCTATCAGGGCCCGATGTCTCACCAGAGCCAGAATCAGCATAGGATTTGTCGTCATCTGACTCTTTTTCAGGAAATTCTTCATCAACTTTATCAGAAATTGTTGGGAATGTTGTAACGTCCTTCCAACTTTCTTTTTGTGATGTTTTATCGTATTTAGTTTTGACTGCTGCAGTCTTAAGCTTAAGTTCTCTAAGGACGAAAGACATTTTCTCTTTTAAATTTTCATCTGGTTCATTTGTCAGTAGTTCCTCCATTTCTGGTTCTTCTGGCAAAGTCTGCTCCCTTTCCGTTTCTAGTTGAGATTGGTGTTCCATTTCCTCTAATTTTCTCAACTCGTAACAATACCACTCATCTTCTGAATCAATACTATCTTCTGTACTTTGTCTTCTTGACGATACTCTCGATCCGCTTCTCCAAGAATGCGTACTTCTACTGTCATCGTCATCGTGTTTGTTGGGTATTTCCAAGCTCTGCTGATGTCGGGGTTGAAACTTATTCGTAATACATCTATTACTTTGAATAGATGGACTGCGTTCTTGATAAATACCAGAATCTTCAGGTGCCATACTGCTTACTATTTCAGGGGCGCTTGCTTTACGTTGCCTATTTTCTTGTTGATTTATCGTATCGTGACTTGGCTCTTGCAAAGTCATTTCAAGCTTAGGTGGCGACATGTCACCAGTTTGCTCCTCTGATTGGTCATCTGATACTGATGAAGACTTCCTAAGTCTGTACTTTCCCAAGGCTCGTGAAACAGCAAATTCTTGCGAACTTCCACTATATGATTTATTGTTTTCGCTTAAGCCATCTTCAGAAACCGCAGCTGCTTTTTTTACGTCCCCTACTGTAGCAAAAAGAGAAGCGGGTGACTGATTTTCTTCTTTATCGTCGTCTTCAAAAGGATCAATATTGGATATATCCGTATCAATATCAAGCTTTTCAAGTTCTTTAATATTATCTTTTTTCATTTGACTTATACGAGCAAAATGAAAATCAATATCATCACTTTTATCTCTTGGTATATTATTCGATGTATATTTCTCATTTTCTTCTAAAATGCACTCATCATCATATTCTTCTTCGTGATAATCGTCTTGTTGTTGTAATTCCTGAATCATTTGTTGTTGTTCGATTATTTCTTGATTATTATTTTTCCTTTGTTTAGGTTTAGGCGGTACTTTCGCAAACATATTACTTTCGTGAGTTGAATCTGAAAATACACTGTCACTGTCTTCCGATTGAGCACTAGACCGCCCACCTGACCATTCTGTTTCCGATGTTTCAGGATCTGACAACGACTGATGACTAACTTGATGTTTCCGTCTGGCCTTTTGCAGTAATCCAGACATAGATGCAACTAAATGATATTTCTTTTTTCGTCTTTGAGCTGATAGTATTCTTTCTTTCAATGATTTTTCTTGCTGCTGTTGTTGTTGTTCTTCTTCCACGGAATCTACTCCGGATGGTAAGGAATGAGATCTATGCTTTTTTGGTAAATGTAAATCAGGTAACCAGTGACTCATAGAAGACATTGCAGATTTTAAAGAAGACGTTCGCTTAGGTTTTTTACCTTGTTTATCTTGAGATTTGCCTATGAAATTTGAAGATATAGAAACATACCCAGACTCTGTTACTAACACTCCACTCGAATCAAGGAATTGCTCTTTTCTTATTTTGTTATGATCCCCAGCTTCCTTATCATATGCTTCTTCAGTCATTGTGTTACCATTACGTTGATCATATTGTTGTTGTTTAAAATATTCCTGTTGCAATTGAGTCTGAAACTGTTTTCGTTCAGATATATTCAAGGAATGTGATTTTAAACTGGATGTTTCCATTGAGCTAGTAGGCGATCTGCTTCCTCCCTGCCACGAGAGCTGATCTTCTATTGATGCTCGCTTTGGTATATCGTACCTACTAGATGTAGGATAATATGATAAAGCATCAGTTAAATTGCCTGTCGGATATCCAGAACGATGGCCACTTACTTTATAACCGTTTTGGTAAAAGTGAGGGTCACTAGGTCCCATTGTGTTCGCCCTTGTAAGTGGTTTTCTAGGAGTATTTGTTGCTTGTATCACAACTGTTTGTGCATGGTAACTAGGTTCTGGTGGAAAGGAATCAATTGGTTGTATTGGTATATCTTCTGTAATTTCATTTCTATCTAATAACTCAGAAAAATTTCTATCTTCAGATAACATTCCTCTTGGCGTACTATATACAGTAGTAAAAATTGGTTGTCTATTTCCTGCTACAGAATAAATCGATGGGGCATCATTTCCATAATAATATTCTCCAATATTGCTAATAGTATTTTGACTAAAATTTGTATAAGGAATATCACTTTTTAAGAATCCGTTATCTATTTTATCTTGTAATTTTGATATATTTACCATACCACCCGTATCTTTGAAATTGTCGGATTGTCTAGTACTATATTCTCTTCTATTAAGTTTTTCCTCATATACGTACGAATCTACTAGAGTTTCTAAGTAGGGCTTTACATCAACTTCGTAAGGCGTTTTTTGGGTTGACTGAGGCGAAGACATCCTCATTTTATGCCCTTCATGACTAATATGTGCAATTCTGCCTGTCTTGGGTGATCCGGGGCTTTTTTCTAAGCTAGACCAACCACTCATCGACGATAGACCGGAATCTGATTTCGCTGCGACAATATTTTCAGCGTCTCTTTTTACATGTTTAGGAGATTTGGGGGATCTTGGACTGAGACGCATATTATCTGCTTGGATAATACCTGTAGACAACATAGCCTGATTAATAGAGAGCTCATTATTATTTTCGATTGTAGAAAACAGTTCCGCTCCATTAGGAGGTGCTGGCGGAGGCGGGCTTGGCGATTTTCGTGATCTACCTCCTTCTTCATAGCTTAAATCTAACCTATTATTTGTAGGTTCATCATATATTTCATGAACTGATAATGGTGAATGTTGATCTGATGTTCCTTTATAAATATCACTCAAAGCTTGTGTTCCTTTAGACGAGTAATATGTTTTTCTGGATGATTCTGTCATTTGATACGATGGGCTATATTCAAAACGTTCCCTTGAGAGTGCACTAGGAGATTTTGATGCTTTTGCAGCGTTTATTTCGGCATTAGCTACTGCTGAACTATAAGCCAGCCGACCCGTAACAGTTGTATATGGTTCTGTAGTAGTTCTTTCAGGTACAAATTTTCGCCTGGGTGATAAGGTTGGAGGTAAATAATCTATTGTTCTCTCTGATACCATATTTTCTGAAAGCGACAGTCTTGATGGAGACTTTTCTCTCGTAATATTTTCCTTAGGCATACTTAAAATAAAATCGTCAAAACTCTTCATCATGTCATTTATTGCCCAACCTTCACCACCGGAATACATACTTTTTAGTTGTTCGTTTATAATATTACCATCTTCCACCAAGGTTTTTGCTTCTATGTCTCTGTCGTGTTTTGATGTTATTTTCGTTTCAGGACTAAGAAGTCTAGTTTTCAAGTCTTTTAACTCTCTCGAATCTTTATGCAATTGAGTTGTCAGCCTATCTAATTCATGTAATTTATCTACTGTGATTTGATCAATTGTACTTAGGGTTGACAAATGCACTAAATCTCTTTCGCTTATACCATGTCCACCTTGTAAGCCCCGGTAATCTTTATAATCCGTTGAACTATAAATTTGTCTAGAAGTCGTTGGCATAATTTCAATTTCATGTTCCTCTGGGGCTTCCCAGATCATATCCAACTGGGAAGGTGGTCTAGATGTTTCTTCACATACTAAATCATCTCGATATGCTTGATTTAAACTTCTATAAAAAGCCTCATTTGATTCCATACTTTCTTCTGGCTGGTCTAATAATACTGCTGTTCTTCCTATATCCAATCCTTCTTCTATTCCATCTTCGATGGTACCATTGCCTAATATTTCCCTTATAACCTCAAGTCTTGTAATAGGATCTCTAGAGTTTGCCGTTCGACAAGTGTAAAAATCGAGTAGAGTTGATATTACACCCTGTTGATCTGCGAGTAAGGCTTCTAATCGTTCCAATCGTTCCCACATCCTGACGTACTCTTGGCTTAGTAGGTCCAATGCTCGCCACGCATACTTGAGTTCAGTTTCAAGGATATTAAGCCGTGTGCCTAGCCGTTCCATAT
>DWFO01000334.1:0-21791 GCA_018246595.1 Mimoniades nurscia nurscia
CTTATCCAGACTCCGAGCACACTACTAGAAAATCTAAATTAGAAAATTTTTAGTAGTGCTCGACCTGGGAATCGAACTCAGGACCTCCCGTTCGGCAGTCGCACTTGCAACCTACCAACGAGGCAGTCAATTCTTACAGGCAGGCAACTTCAATAATTATTATAATTATTTGGAATTACTATATACATATGTGGTTACTTCAAGATTTGCTTTTACAGAAGGAAACATAGAATGTTTCCTTCTTTAAAAGAAAATCTTAATTTTATAATCATTAAGTTAACACATATGACCATATATTAATATATGAGCAAAACAAAAAAGAAACAGATTTATGATACATTGGCAAGTATGTTCCGTAACTACGATACAGATTTAAGGAATAAATACAATATGAACTCAATTCTGTTTTAAATACACTTTTTATATTTAAAGAAAAATGTCTGTTTACATTTAATTGATAAGGACATTTTAGAACGATTAACTTCATGATTGGAATTTTTAAAATTTCCATTAACGTCCTCATTCTTATCAACTCCAATTTCAATATCGGTATCCCATACTTTACTTGGAACATTCTCGCCATCGTTTCAATTTGCCCCCATGAGTTAATATGTTGCTTGTCCAATGTTTTCTTTGGGCTAAATTTGTTGGGGTCCGGAAAGGACCGTTGTCGATGTATTTTGTTGCTTCTATTAACCTTACGCGCTGGAAATTTTAATATGTTAGTAGGTGAGAGGAAACCGTAAACCGCTGAGTTTATTATGGACACAATGTTTTTGGTATGGTAATAGAACTGTACAGAAAACCTGAGTTCAATAATAGATGATGTACTCGTATTTAGGAAGAAAAAATGTTAAGAACTATGATATAAATCTGATGAGATAAGCAATACTGTGACAATATTAAGCATTACTGTCCTCGGATGACAATATTAACGATTACTTGAAAGTATTGATACCAGAATTCCTACAAGAATAGAAAATATTTAAAGTACTTCAATTTCGCTTTTTTACTTCTATTTTTTATGTCACAAAGAAAAACATAATTAATGTTTACTTCAAATTTAAACAGCTAAAACATTCTGAACTACAAATCTTTGCCGTTCATGTACAAATAAAACTAAACACAGCAACAATTGAAACATTCAACAAAGTTTAATGGCGGGAAAGTTAAGCAATTACAAACTTTAAATTTCGAAATCAGTTTAACGCTCATTGACTGTAAACCTTTTGCACACACATTAACTAAACTCAAAGGGACGATGAACTTTCCCAATCCAGTAAAATAAGCATCCGTGGTCGACTCACAACTCAATCCTAAAACTGCATTGTTCCATTTTTGGAACGCACCAAACTCGAAAGGGTGTAAAGTGTAACGTATACAAGTTATATGGACGCACTTAACGAGAGACGAAACGTTTATTGGTGGAAACAAATCCCAAATAGAACGTATAAAACCATCGTTTATCGTCTAATGATTTGTGGCATGAATAAACATATGAATCTTAATGTGATCAACGCTAAATTTAGTCTTGTTGTGTAAAATATAGAGGCACAAATTGTAAATCAAAGCGGAGAATTGGAGACGCAAGAATGAAAAGGTACGTCCTATCCACGAATCGCAGTGTTTATGCTTATGCTTATGGGTTTCTGTTTGTTTAATAAACTTGATCATAATTATTGCACGCGAATTTTCCTACGTGTTCTGAGGACTTGATGAAAACAAAACTCGTAAAGTTTACGATAATTTAAGTTTAAAGTCCACATGTTCTATATTATGTACCTAAACAAATTTTGTAACAAAGAGATTTTATTGGTTGAAGTTCTGGAATAAGTGTTTATTTCATTACTTCCTATGTATACTTATATGTATATCATTAATGCTAAAAATTATTTTTTCACAATAATCCAATATATTTAAATATTAGTCAAGCGGAGAATTGAACCTGTAACCCTATGCATGGCGTCCTTTTTACATAACTTTACTTCTAAGGGTAAATATGTAATATTTAGACGTACACAAATAGTAGCAATCCTAGCATCTACAAGACGAAATTGGAAAATTGAAAAGACCTTTTTGAAAGAAAATAAGTATAACTTTATTCTATCATATTAGATCCCTTCACAATGATGATGACTACATAATGATGCTGATTCTATGTTAGATAACTTCGTAATGTTGATAACTATAAATACGAGTATGATGATGATTCTATCATATTAGACGACTATCATATTAGATTGGATTAGTATTAAATCATAGAAGTTAGTATATAATTAATTTTAATTTTCTATGCGCATTAGAGGACCACGAAAATAAATATGTACACAGATAAATCATTTATTGAAATAAAATACATTACAACAAAATGAGAATATAAAATTAGACTTGTAACAATTCCTTTTTTTGACCTGTATTTACTGCTAAAGGTCGTGTCTGCTCTTATCCATTAAGCAGATGTTCAGCATGCCGGAAGCATTGATTGACATTTGTGTCACACTGTGATTCGATCAACCACTGCTCCTTACAACAACTAACAAGTTATGTTGTGGTGAGTACTCAGCACTAATATCTATCCGCATATTTTGAAGAATACCAAAACGGTACTCATCACGTTATAGTGGGACTTGGCAATGTAACCTTTTAAAAATGTATTAGTTGTGATATAAAACAAAAAAATTATATAGTTAGGAACCAGGCGTGGAAATGAAATAAAAATAGATATAAATCGATCACTTACAATAAAATTTTATCTAAATAACAACTATACAAACATAAAAGACAGTATTAGACAATTACTTAAATGTTATATGAGCTTTTGGCTACACAAACGAGAAGAGCTTCCGCTCTCAATATGATTGAACTAGATCTTAATATGGACGGACAGCAAGTCGTCCTATATCAACAAAAGTACAACCGAAAATGGTCATATGCTCATGGGTAGCTTCCTAATATTGGTTTACAATAACTGTTCTAAACGTCCGAGCGATGATTCACAATCATTTCACAGATAAACAACACATGTTACGCCTCTGTCGCATCAGATGGCGCTGTTGACTAGCCGCTTCTCCTTACAATAGTATATTTTAAAAATTATATTTATGTTTATCGTAACTGGTGAAACGTGAGAGTGTACTATACACCTCTGCGGATCTCTTCAGGGATTATAGGTGTGATGTTATACTTATGTTAATTATATGACATCTGTAAATTTTAGATCCTTGCACTCTCGTTAGAGCAGCTCAGAATATGCACTATTTTTGCACGTTTGATTAGGGGCACTAATCTCTGATTGCGATTTTGTGTTGTTCTAGTATTAGTATATTAAAGTATTAAATAATATTACTATCAAAGTATTAAATAATGTATGTGCTCTCTCCCTACCCCGCAAGGGACCTGGCGTGAAGATATATGTATGTATGTATGTATAAATAATGTATAATCTTAATTCTTATTTCTTTTTTCTGGATTGAACAGCGGAATTCCAGTTTTATTCGAGCTCTTTCTTTAAGAGCTTCCGCCGATAATTGCGGAACAAACTTTACTTTTCATTAAATCATACTTGCTAAGTCATATTAGTCATATGGTGTTATATTTTGCTAAAACGCCTTTCCAGTTAATAGCGAGTTCCCAGTTCCTGGTTATTCTAAGCCGCCACTAAAACCTCGAAAAAGGCTGGGAAATGTAAAACGCTCTAGTTAAAGTGCTCGGATCCCAAAGCAACGACTCGATTTATCTCTGGATAAGCTACGCAAGTTGAAAACGGTCTGAATCTCCCTAAAGTGCAACAGTGATATGGAACTCGCTGTATAGACTAAGGTCAAATAGATTGTTCTACATTCCAACCGTACTTTTTAAGCGGTAGATGGAACTTTTGGTGATTTCTTTGATATAGCGTTATTCCATATTTCTTTAAAAAAAGCTCTGACCATTGATTCATTTAACCTATAAATTATGTACTTCAAATATGTAGATATATTTTAAACTTCTCGCTAAAAAAGTCCAAAATTTTCTAAACTTGGGAAGTTATTGTTTTTACCCCAAATTTCGATATTAATTACCTTCGAAAGTTTTGCACGATCAATTCTACGACTAAACATTAAACATAAAAAACTATATCGAACGCCACTAATATTTTACAAATAGTTTCATTCCTTCCAAAAATATCGTTGTTGAAAAATTTTTATCCTACTCATAAATTATCCATATGATACATGAAGCAAGAACATGGTGATAAGTTCAAGGAATGGCCTGCACAGTCAAATCGTTTTTATAGCAATAGGCTCGCGTGTGGCTACAATCTTGTTTAATGGTAAGCGAGATGTAAGATATAGCGCACTTTCTTAAATAAAATGTGAAATAAGTCAAATGACATCGATGTTAATAATTTAAATCTGACAAACGTTCTGTCTGTAAAGTTACTACATTGTCACATTAAAACTACTGTGACCGTTTTGTTCAAATATCAAACGCTGTACAAAAACATATCATAGTTAATCATTTTATATCAAGCTCTAAAAGTAACGTCAAGAAATGTGTGATCTGTTTATTAAATCGTAACTCTAGTATTTCTGTCAAATAGTATTAGAAGTTTGCAAGGATTATAACGATGTAACTTGGTTGCATTAAAAAATGTTGTCATTTGGGTATACAACTATTTAATTAGTTGCACAAAAGGCCTACAGTAGGTACCTTGACGTTAAAATCAATCAATAAGCCTATTACGCAATGCAGATTACATGCAAGACATAGACGTTTGGAAATGAGTTGCTATAGTTCTAAGGTTTAATAATTATAATTTATATCTTAACGTACGTGCTTATTTTAAAAAGATGCAGAAGCACAGCTATGGCGTTTTTTTCGCCGCTTCTTCTCCATAGCGAAGCATTTTTCGAAGCGGTGGTTTGACGTGCAAAAAGTGTTGTAATTAACCCATTTTGAATAAATTATATTTGAATGAAAACATTATCTTGTAATCTAATTTTAATTGTTATAATAATAATTATTATTATAATGTGTATAAATCCTTGTAACCGTAACATTTATCTAAATTTCATGTTATTATTTAAGTAGTCGTAATCATCTGATTGCTTCTCAGAATAAATTCCTATTTTCATAAAAATATTTGTTGAAGTATATACCAAGAAGATTGTATTGAGAGTATATCACATCAACGTACATTTCAATACCAATTAATATGTTGTTTTCCAATGTATCGTAATGGATTTACCCTCAATTTCTATTAAATCATATTTCTCGCGCAAACGTCCCTAGCAGCCCTCCGTAGTTTTTTCAGCGACATTTTTCACAACAACAGTCAAAGTGTTCAAACAATGCGATTCTAAGATGACAAACGTCCAAAGGGCGCGCTGGAAGCTTGCGAGGCTTTATTTACCGGAAACGATCCGAAACGGACGGGATTGTTTGTATTTCTCGCGTGCCCTCCTCCAATCTACCCCTCAGATACACGTACTCCAGGAAAAACGTCAATTCTACTTCCCTTACAAAAATAACAACCTGCATCCACTGAATGATGAGTGGTTCAAATTCCCTATTTAAATATACTTATATATTATTTTTATTGTCGTTATTCCAGGTCTTTCGTGGTGTAGGTAGAAAGTATCAATGTTTACAGCCCTGACGAACTTTTCCAACATTAGTCAGTCTTCATAATTATTATGCTTGAAGAGTTTTGTTTCGTCTATCAGCCGGAATCTGAGCTATTCAATCAAGGAAGTCGGTTTAGATCGCCTTGGTACTGGCATCCATCATTCATTGTGTATTGTTAAGTTACACTTCGATAGAACATTATCAATCGAAAAAGCGATAGCGATATGATCACTGATATTTATCTCAATCGGATGCATCGTACAACTGTACACTAGCAGATGTTAACATATGTTCGTGTTTTCTTTATTTAAGAGATGTGTTTGTTACTTTTTGTACGGATCCTCGGCGCCTTCGCTCGCTCACTTATTATTTATGGCGGCAAATGTAGCAAGAACGCGCATGTACTCTGACTGGATGTGGCCAAAAAATTATTTTGTTCCGTCATCTTGTATAGTACTGCAATACTTGTTCTACTACATAATATATTCAGAAAGATATCTAAGTAATTACTAAGTAGGTTCATTACAACGTTGCACACCGGGCGTCTGGAATTCGAATCCTGGCATCTATCTAAAATTATAAGACACAAATGTGGTACGTCACATCACGCCTGTAATCCCCAAAGGGGTAGGCAAAGGACTTTAGCACAGTTCCACGTTCACCAGTAACATTTTACCTCTCACTATGGAGTAGGTGGTGAGCCTATTACGGGGCACAAATTCAGACTCCAAACCACTACTAGTAAATGTAATACTAGTACTACAAGTATTAGTAATACTAGTATTACTACTACTACTACTACTAACTGACTGCCTCGTTGCTCCTATTGGTTTCAAGCGCGACTGCCGATTGAGAGATTTTGGCTTCAATCCCGGGTCTATTGGATTTTCTAACGTACTTTTGTAAATATAAATTTAATTCAGTGTAGCCATGAAGTAAAACATCCTGAAAAACCTACGTACCTTAGACTTCTTTACAATATTCTTTAAAGTTTGTGAATTCTGCCAATATGAAGTAAATTCTTCCGCAGTTATCATACACTCTGATTAAGCCTTTAGTTTTATCGTAGTTATATACAATACTAAATGGATACTTCTGTCCGCCAATGTAACGGCAATGAGTATTCATGGTGATAAAAATAATCATGTCCAAATATTTAAGGTTCACATTTAGGATGCCATGGCCAATGATATTAATAATTACATAGCTATACAATTATAATTACAGTAATCACCTCAGAAATATTACGATAATATTGTTTTTCATTTTACTATTAGTCTCCTACACGGGAGGCCTGGTAGGTGTCTTGTATACACCTTTGTCCTTACATACCTGATATCCTTTTAAAGGAACAAAATTCTATTTTACGAACATATCTATCTATGTTTTATGTTGGTGTATACTGAACATTGGTACTGCAGACCCTAGTAACAACACAACCCACGCCTGAACGCAACTCTATACCACGTCCATGTCTCTTTTAGTATTACTTTAACCCTTAAACATTGAATTGCTCGCGCAGTATCGGCCAAGTTTTCACATAACTCAAGCCACTCGATTTGGTAGCGGAGTTTATTATTTGTGCTCCACGATACGTGTGTACATATTTTGTGTATTATTGCGTAACTACGTCGTACACGCGACTCTGCCTATCACCAGTGTACTCTTGTCTCAGTTAACTTTGTAATGGTAATAAAATAATGAAAATTAAAAAAAAATTGTCCACGTTAAAAGAATACTTGCGACTCTTATACCTATAGAGACTTATTTTGTTTAATAAATGTAACATCTCCGAGGGGGGAGAGAGGAGTGTAGTATACTTCCACGTTTCGCCAGTTACGTTTACGTCCCACTACAGAATAGGCGGTGAGTCTATTGCCATGAATCGGACACATATCCAGCCTCCGAAACCCTACTAGAAAATTTATGTTAGATAAATCCAACAGTACTCGACCCGCGATTTGAACCCGGGACCTCTCGATCTACGAGTCTACGAGTACAATAGTAAACTCACATAATAAATAAAAATTTGAAATAAAAGCCAGTTGGTGGCGGCTTACCTTTTGCTCATTAGCTATAAGCTATTAGGTATGTGGGAGTTGAAATTTTTGCGTTCACTAATTACCGATCTATATTTACATTATTTCCATAAGTTATACCTACAGTGTGTGAGTGTGTGCGTGCGTGTGGGCGTGTATGTTTGTGTGTGCGAGATTTTACGATTCCGCATTTATATGAATGCGAGTAATTTGTATTACTGTGAACGTATTTTAAAGCTATGTTCTACTATGTATTGAGTTCGTATCAAAGTTGAAAATGAACTTGGGTTGTTCAAAACATATGGATAAAGCGTCTGTTTGATACACGTAGTCCTAATCGTAAATCTGTTTCCCGTCGATGTTGAAGAGACGAAGTGTTACTTTCACCCAACTGTTCCTGTCTCTTCTGATTTATTCCCGTAGTGCAAATAAGTTTATTAGAAACTTTCCACTTCTGTTTTTCGTTCGGATGGGGAATATCTTTTTCGAACTACTACAAAACTGAACTGAAACTACTTTAGTTTGACATCACACAGTTTTTATCAAGTTCCCTATACAATTTCAAGTTATAAATCATTTTCATAAATAATATACGATATAAAATTGATGTATGATGTACGTGAAGTTAATGTTACGTGAAAATTCTAATAATAATGATACATAAAAAATATACGTGTTCAATGATATGTATATGTGACGAATGAATTCCAATAAAAATAACTGATTTCACATTGTACACGATGGGCTAATTGATACGGACAGTCCTGTTGGACGTAGCGGCCCAGACTATGTAAAGTTCTTGAAACATCAAATATTGTTATAATGTCAAGCTAGGTCCCTTCTGGTAGAGGAAGAGGGCATCGAGAACCTAACAATTCCAACCTCACACATCTTACATACCTCTTCCACATTTATCACTCTTCATACACTCACGCCGGATGCCTGGATTCCAACCGTGTTGCCTAATTGTGTGATGCCACCAGTAAATTAAGTTTCATCGATTATTCAAATATCTCTGTCCTTGTCGCTCACTCAGCTCTCTTGATTTTGAAGTTTGATTATCCGATTACCATACATTGAGTAGTGATCACTGTTACACGTAACAATTGGACTTCACTCGGTGACGTTGCTTCTGTGTATAAACGATATTAAAGATGTGTGCGTGAGTGAAAACTTGTATCTACACGTGCGCTCTTGCTGCGGGTTAATGACGCACACACTCAACAAGGCATGTCAATACAAACGTGTAAACATTTATTTTGTATTTTATTTGTAGCTTATACGAGTAGTATTACGCGTAACATTCGCGCCTTTATGATCCAGAAAACGTAGGCAGAGGAGCGTACTACACTTCCACGTTACACCAGTTACGTTATGTCGGTTATGCGTCCTATTAATAAATATACTCTAATATAATCACACTATTTTAATTGCACCTTATATTTGACCACATTTTGGTGCTAATTCTTCGTCTGTTTTATTTATCTGTTCATGTACATAGGTACTTAATGTTTATAAACTTTATAAGGTTTTTTAATTAATTTTGCCTTACAAGTAAATCTCCTAATATTTTATTAAGACTTAAAATAATCAAAAACTTTACATTAACATAAATGTAAAATTGAAGCGATATTATCCAGTACCCTCTTTATAACTAAGTTTTCTGTTCATCAAACACATAGCCGCAGTATCATACCGTGTACTGACTTAGTCATTGACAGATCCAAAAATAATATGTTTAGTTTTCATTAAACGAGTTCGAGGACACCCCCATGTGAATATTTATTGCTAGTTTAGGCATATTTAATTGATTAATTAGAATAACATACCTATACTGTTTACTGTACATGTAATTTGGTAGCGTATGTATACCGTTTACCCAGGCGGGTACCATCGCATCATAAGTTCCACCATGAAGTCGTTATTGGCAAAATAATTTGTATGTCACTCTAACGGATTTGCAGAAGAATTCCACAACTATATAAAAGAAACAATCATCTAAGTCTTTTTTTATTTTCTTGGATTAATTGCCAAGATCGATTGGAGTTGTGCTTGGTTGATTGCGTCTTCTAATGACAGATTCCTGCACGACCGCAGCCCTTTCCACATCAAAATCTTGGTTTTTTTTTTCTCATATTTTACGAAACGTTCCTCAGTCCTAATTATGAAAATAAGATAGGAAAAGTTACTGCCAATGATATTAGCGTGCCACGTCTTCACTATATAACAATGTAATCTGTGCTCGCTAAGCTGAGCTGTGGTTTTCAACCAAGCAATTTCAAAACTCTGTTACAAACTTTTGTTCTAGAAATTTCGTCGTTCCGATGTCGCGTAGTGATTTACTGAGACCGACTTTCTACTGAGCATTCAGAGTAAATATGTTCATACGCATAAAGAAAAATACATTGTTTTATTTTATCAACGATTAATACATTATTTTTAATTTGTTAATATTAGCCTGTAATTCTATCGACAACGCCGAATTATTTTGTGCCTATAAATGACTATTACAGCGTAATACAAAACATGATTAAGTAGATACATCTTTTTTTATGAATGAATAATACATATTTTCTCAATTTGTTAATTTCGCAAAAAGCAACAAAAACTGAAAGAGCAATGGCACCGAAAGAAAATTCTCCGACACGCCCACTACATTTAAATGTCCATTCCGGAGATTTATAGCCGTGGCAAGTATTTGTGCCGTATTGTGAGTAAGCCGATGATGGGTGCTGAAATATCTCCAGTCGAGTTCCAGGTAGCGATCGGGAATATTTTCACGTATCTGCTGTTAAAATTTACAGATTTCTTTCGAATAATTTATGTAGATAAATTAACACAAAATATTCCCATTTATAGATAAATTCGTAGTTACATGACGAAGGGAATCCGAGACGTAATATAATAAAATTCGTGAATTATTTCTAGCATGAATAGATTAGGTCATTAATCAAGGTAATACTGCAAGTACCTTAACTGTGTGCATTCCAAGGGTATACGCAGTAATGAACGACTTAAACGTAATAGGCCCTAGACTTAAGGTTTATGATAGATCATGATTCTCCCGCGGTCGTATTGAAACAGTACGCTATCGGCTTTTGAATGGTTAAAGATTAGAGACGAGGTTACGCGCCTACTTAGAAGAAAACCTTGAGTATTAATCTCGGTGTTTATCATTACTCAACAGTCATTAAATCCTATAGAAAGTCCAACTATAAAAGAATTCCAAATGTCAGCTCAGCCACTAAATGGTACCATAACGTGATGTAACATCACGCTTGTAATCCCTAAAGAGGTAGACAGAGGATTGTAGTGCATTTCTACGTTACACCAGTTACGTTTACGCCCCGCTATGAGTCTATTGCCATACACTGGACATTGTGTACATCCAGGCTGAGAGCTACTACTAAAAAATTTTAATTTGAAAAATTCAGTGGTTCCCGACCCGGGATTTGAACCCAGGGCTGCTCTTCATCATCAACCTATCGCGGTCCACTGCTGGACTCCTGTGAGGAATTGTGCCCATAATCTCCACGCTGGGCATGTGAAGTTGTGGAACCAAGAAGAAAAAAGGTGTTTTCATTAATGCACTAATGATAAGTTTAAGTTGCGTCGAGTAAACTTTAGGTTTTCCCAAGTTATAGAGCCCTTTGCCCAGTAATGGAATGGTAATAAGCCATAGCTGAACAACGCAATAAGCTATATAATGAACATAAATCTGGAAGGTTCCAGAGATCAAGTGAGGAGAACATGGGCGATTACATAAAAATTATGCAAATCACAATATAAATAATTACGATAGAATTTAACGGAATTGTCTTTTATAAACGCTCAGATCGGAAGGGCCGAGCATGATCTTATTAACATAATTGAGCCGATAACGCCCACGGCTAATTTCATTTTAATTTTGCTTCGCCTATTCAAATTCCCGATTAAAATGCTTACGGCGATTAGGAATTTTCAAGAAACATCAGTATGCTGCATATTTTTTTATGAGATTTAAGTTTGTATGAAGTGGTGAGTTGGCTGTAAAGTGATCGCAAAGTGAACATAGTATTAAGAACAAAAGTACAGTATCATATAAATGAAACTCGCAGAATTTACTTTAGTGTAACGGAAATAACTCAACAGTCAACGGACGATACAAAGAATGTTCGCGAATAATTCTACATACATAAGACCGCTCACAAATTCATTTCTCATACCGAGGAATTACAAACGTGTCTTACGTTGCTTAAATGATTATATTCTCCTTTGTTAAAACTTCTTTCTTATTATTTTGTGTATTAGAATCATTATAATTAATAATTGCTATGATAAAACTAAAGGCCGATCGATGTAATAATGTTGCATTTCTGTTAATAATAAGATAATATACTTATATTGGTTTACAAATTATACCGGCTGAAAAAATAATTAATATAAACATGTGTTTAGTACAATGAATCTTGCACAGGCTCTCTGTTGCTCAAAAATGTCTTGTAATATTCAATAATAAATAGATAAAGGTTACAAAAAAAAATCATTATACATATTTTTAATTTCTTTCGTGAATGAAGCCAAGCTAAAAAACATCTATAAAAAATGTATTATATTATAATAAATTTATATGCTTGTCTGTAATCTTGAACTTAAAATGCAGAGTTGTATCCAAATGTTCCAGCATAATCGTAGCCATTGTGTCACGGAACGTTTACTCGAAAGAAGAAAGCTTACTCAATCATTGATTGCGATCATTGATCTCAATGATTGGTCATTGATCTGCATCCAAAAGTAAAAGTTGCAAACGTTACAAACAAACTGAAATAAATTGATATCGATATTAAATAAGTACCTACGTTATAAACACATTTTCACACATCTCATTTACAAAGAGAGAATAGCTTTTCGTAACACGTTTGAAGAACAACTTAAGTAAAAGTCCTTTCTCATATACCGAGTGTCAATCAAACCCAATTTAGGCATGTTTCTTTGAAGTACAAAGCGTATGTCGGTATCATTTCGAATATCACTAACGGTTCTTTTCACTTTTCGAGACATTTCTTACCTGTGATATTTTTTCCAGAGTGTGTAACATGTGAAAATCCAAGAAAATCTAACATAAAGGCGATAAAAGCGATTAAAAAATATAGGTATATTCACACTTTAGCCGAACAATTCGTAAATCAATTTTGGGCTTAAATGCCAAATATTGTTGTCGCAAAAGCGTTCTAAGTACCGTTCGTTTGCATCATCTACCCTTTTAAATTTCTTTCGACTTTTAAAGCAATTGCAAAAATATCCTAGCTTTTGTTTCTAAATCAATTTGATTTATTTATTAAACTATTTTCGACGTGATGTCGAACTACGAGTTTATCATTGATCACAAAGCGAGTATGATAAAACCAGTTTTATGTAATGTAATACACTTTTATGAATAAAATGGGTACGCGAAATGCGCCTTTCCGTTCAACCTTTGCGAAGGAAATTGGTGCCACATATCGTCTCTTATCTGTTGATCTATGGCATCATGAATGTCACCATTCCCTTTGCTCTGACTATAAAAAACATTTCAAGACATGTTTGTAAAGAACTTACCTCGCAGTGATGACAGTTTATGTATTTCAAAATTGGGGACGTGTTACAGCAAGGTCCGTTTATTTTCGTCATTAGTATCATTAACATCTGCCTACATCACTAATGAATAATGGCCGCCCCTAATGATCTGCGAAAGGCTGGATGCTGAAACCTGAGGATAGCATGCAATAATGTTCGTTGCAATTTTATTTTCACAATAACAAATTATTTAAAAAATTACCTATAACGAATTGAAATTGCATAGGGTTATAGAAAAATAATATACGTACATACAAAATAAACAAATTCAACCTTGATGCCCAACGTACTTGCATATGACTATATCATTCAGTCATTTTATTCCTTATTATTATTACTTTTTGTAATTAATTCACATAGTGCTAATGCATTAAATCTGTCCATAAGTAGTCAACGAATGACATAATTATAATAAAACACACTAACTAAAACCCTTCTTCATCTTTGTCGCTCCGTTAAGTAACAGCAAATTTTTATATGCAGTGTCGTAAATTATCATTGAGTAAATATGTTGCTTATTGCTTTGGAGATTCAAAAACATCAACAAACTTAAATCGGTCACAAACAATGTAGTGTAGTGAATAAAATTTTAAACACTGCCCGTCCGGACGCACGACTCCAGTCATTTATATGCAGCAGGCTAGAAGATAATCGTCTGTAGATTCTGAATACATCGGAACACATATCAATCAACAAAATAAATTTAAGTTTGTACATATAAATATTAACACCAGATCGCAGTACAAAATGATATTATTTTCATAGTAAATATTAAACTTATGAGTAAGCCTCTTTCTTATGGGTTTCATGGCAACGTGGTGAAAGCCCTAGAATAACAAGAGCCTAAGTCTTTGAGACCCGTCGGTACACGTCACTAAAAGGCTTAAGTGTCATTGACCCGTTAAGCTCGAGAATAAAGTACTTTACTCATTACCTACCACATGTTATGAGTGAGATTAAAATATTATTATTACTACGAATCATAGACCTCTACTCTGGCTAAAGCGTACGAGTAACTTGATTTTACACTAAAACTGTTGATCATTGTTACACCAAAATTATGTAGTATATTAGCCCCGAGGATCCATTGTAGAAAGAAAACATTACAATCTTCAGTTCTTGATACATCGTTTCCTCTTATTACCAGGACTAAGCTTTTTTAATTAGAAATCCAATTACAACGACGGCGATCTCAATTGCTTCTCGTATCAAATTTAAATTGTATTTTCGTTATTGTATTATATCATTAAATTTTACTGCCTCCTATATTTACCAATAATAAATAAATATTATTATCATAAACATTTCGAAATTATCGACCAGGAAAATCGTTTATCGCTGACAGTGTAACAAGCGACATGCCTTCCACCAGTAACTAATAAACTTGGTAACGACTTGGTTAGCTGTAAACATTCAGTATAAACATCATGAAGGGACCAGACAGAAGTACTAAAATTAGGATTTAATACACGAAGCTAACTAAGACTTAAAACACTGAAGCTTAAGTAATTAAAGAACCTCATTCCCAGGCTACTGCTTTCGGCATCATCTAATTATCATCGTATCAGAAATTGTACTAAAAGCGCTTTTTTTTCCGGTGCATAAAAAATTATAAAAGATTTGATCTTCATAACGAGCGAAATATTGTCTCAGCGTAATAAATAAAATAACATACTCTTAAATTGATATTCTGAAAAGTGATATAACCTTGAAGTTATCAACAGTTATCGATTGCCTCACTGGTCCTATGTCAGGCGCTATTGGATTTTTCTAATTTAGTTTTTCTAGTAGTCGCTCGAAGTCTGGATTTATGCTCGTATGATAAAATAGGCTTACCACCCATTCCGTAATGGGATGTAAACGTAAATGATGAAACTTGGGAATGTACTACACTCCTCTGCCTACCTCTTCGGGAATTATTGGCGTGAAAAACATAACGTTACGTACTATACAAGTAGCCAAAATTAGAAGAAAGAAAATTTATGAGTTTTAGTATTTCAAGTGTACGTTACCTTTTTGATACTCCCATGTAAGTGAAATACAGTTTTATTTTTGCAATTCATACACAAGCTCATACTGGGTGCAATCATTTTAAATACCTGTTTATCCGTCGTTTCCTTTTTAATCCTGTTTAGCAATCATACATTTACAAACAACAGTTATAACTCAGGTACAGTAAACAGAAGAAAGATAAAATTCAATTATGTTCATATTCGCAACACCTGCAACACCATCACCATCATCAATCATTATCAAAATGCACACGATTACTGTGACTCCAAACAAGTACATTCCGACAAAGTACCTGGTCCCTCGGTATTTGATCGTCATATAAAGAAATGTTCATTGCGCTCATGTCTCAACACTAAAGTAAGCCATTATCAGATCCAGACGCTCTGCAATTATTTCCGAATTTATTCCTTCGTCCTAAAGTTTCATGAGCTACTCCTTCCACAGATAACAATATAATTATTTTTAATGTTAACCGCGATTCTCACGAATATATAAGGTTTATAATTAATGTAATCATTATGAATAATTTTATAAATCAATTTGTAATTATCTGCTTCATAATTAAATCAGTGACCGTGATTGGTTAATTAATTGTTGCAACAGTAACCTTATGATTACTGCTTTCATATTTAAATCTGAAAACTGCTGCCCAAGTATGGGTTGCCATATTTCATACATCTCGGAAAAGCTTATCGAGAAGTTCAAGTGCAGGCTTCGTCATTGAGTTTTTCTCCTCTGATAATGATATCTGATAATATTGAATTCTAAAACGTATTTTTTTATAGATGGGTACACTAGGATTTAAACCAAGGACCCATCGACGCGGGAGGCTAAATTCTAAGTCAATAACTAAGCAACCGTCTGTTACGTATATTTAGTCAGTAGTAGTGTTAAGTAAATTGAAAAAACTAAATTGGCGTATCAATATAAATTTGTTTGGGCGGAATAGGTATTAAAAATCTAAGTTGTATCTATGTTTACAACAGAATTAGTTTTGAATAAACTGTACAACAATTTTAAAAATACGAGTACCAATTTATAACGTCGAACTTCTAACTGACAGAAACGATTTGAATCTAAACCAAACAATTTGCAACTGATAGAACTGGATTTCCCATTTTATTTGTCGCGCTGCCAGTAAAAATAATTGTCGCACATAAATTTGCTAGTACCGAGTGTGAGACGAGCAATTTGCAAAAATCGATTGCTCTCATATATCACTGTCTTATCTGGATCTGTGCGTCGATTGTCGTTGTGGATTTGACTCCGTTCTCTATCTTGTATCGCTGTATATTATTTTATTTGCTTCGTTCAGTGGATACCACTTTAGATTAAGAAGTTCGTCCTTATGAAATATCGACCTCAAGTCTTTAAATCACTAGGTACTACGTTTTGTTGTTTCCATGTATCATGTAACGAATTTCATTCCATGTTATATGTAGATTGATTATCATTTAAGCTTCGATTCCACTGTGTATTCGTAATTATGTACATTTATGTACATATTCTTCGACATGATGTAAATTGTGATATTTTGTTTTAAACACCTAATAGTCTTAGTAGCTAACCTTCCATTGAATAGTAAAATAAAATTGTATTTACAATTTTGTCTAACACTTTTATGCTTACCTATGGATGTAATGTGAGAATCACTGTCTAGATATAAATCCCTTTTGTACCCAATGATGCGATAGATTATACTAAATTTTATTAACATCCTTGCCGTATTTATCGTCCTATTATTTCACGTTTATATAGTACCGACACTTAAAGGCTCGTGCACTGGCAATGGCGCATAAGAAGTAAAGGCTATCGTTGTCCATATTTTCTAAAATTTTATTCTGATGTTTTGATTCAACAATAGGCAAATTAAAAGTACTATGGACTAACTACAGACGAAGCCATTGCCACCAGAAAATGGATTTACAAAATCCGACTCAAGATACAAATATCTTAGGTTAAACTGTTATTGTACGTGTAACTTGGTTACACATTATACCTACGTATTTTTGTACGTAACTACATTATAAAAACATGTAAACGTAACATCGTGCTGCTATCCCCGAAGAGGTAGGCAGAGGAATGCAAAGCACTCCCACGTTTCACATGTTACGTTTACTTCCCATTATGGAATACAGATGAGTCTATTTCCATACACCGGGCAAAAATCCAGAATCCGCTGCTGGAATTTTCTACCAAAAAGTGTAAGTTACAAGAATGTCGCTCATGATCATCTGCTGTCGACTATGAACAAATCTTTAGGAATAGTATATTATAAGTAAAATGTAAATGGGGAAATTAGTTGATTAGTACATATTAATTAGTGATTTATTTATTTATTAGTTAGTTGATTAATTCTTATAGCCACACTTGAGGCTAATGTTTAAGATCCATTGCAATGAACCTTGATTAAATTTCACTGTACATAAACTCACTGTTAATAATTAAGATAAGTTTCTTAATATTGAACCCATGGGTACGCATATGTGTTGGTAAAATTAAAAACTTATCTAACAAATAATATATTTGATTATCTACTTTGATTTAAGGAACAAAAAAAAGTGTTGTACGATAAAATGTCTATGTCTAAGACCATTTGTAATAAAATAATAATTGAAATATTGGGCTCTTTGTTAAATAACAGTTTTACCATTAGCAACTTCCATGCAATATCTGCGATGTCAAATAATTCAAATGCACAACGGCTTAAATTATTTAATTTGAAAATATCCCCCCTGCAATATTTACGTGTTAAACATCTACAGTATACAATATGCACTACTGTTCAAGTCGACAATAACTGTTAGCTGTAGATACCGCATGGTTACCGTAAGCGAATTCTCTATGAATATAGAGCCCTTTTGTTGCCGCTATGCATATTTAATTCGGTTAATCAAGCGGCTTATATCTTAATCAAGTTGAGGCTGACGCGTGACGTCACAAGATATAATCACGCAGATGGCATTGCTGTTTACGTTGTATAGTTGTATTTCACAACAATTATATTGTCACGACAATTATATTGTCATGATGTGCTATATAAATATTTTGTGCTGATATATTAATATGCTATTTTCATCCTGGCTCTTTTCCATAGATCAAAATGATGAATATAATATGTAGACTTTTATTTGCATGCAAATGTTGCAATTTTCCTGTGTTCAACTGCCAGTCGCGGTTTTCGGACGCAATTTTTTAAGGCTCGGAGCATACTCATCGATACCGCTCCAGCGGGGGCTATTCATTAAAAAATAAAGTTCTCATTCACTCATGTATTCGTTCAATCATTTATTAATTAATTAAATTAATGACCAAACTCCACGTGGAAAATATTAAAACCTAACACCTCCCGACGAAATTCAGCCATAGTGCTCTGAGGAACGTAATCGTTTGTAAGAGCCTGGTACTGCTTTACAGATCACTTGCAATCAGCAATCGCACCACAGCTACAAACGTGTGTATATTCTTATTTAGATGTAGGTATTCAAAAGAATTTTCCGGATCACGATGTATTTATTAAGAATTCTCTCAACTTACAGTCTCACATCTTACATGATTTTGGCAAGTGTTTTAAAACCATAATGATAAAGTATCCTTGGTATACTTAATAGAAAGCAATCCAGTCCAATAGGGTCGAATCAGTAACGTTATTATTAAGATTAACACTAACCTAAATCAGGTTTTATCTTCCGCCTGGACTGTCCCGTCGAGAGGTCCTATGTTCAATCCCCGCGTCGTGCACTAATTGGTTTTTCCAAGTTGAAATTACTTTTCGTCGCTCGGAGTCTGGACTTACGCCCGTTGTATGGCTGTAGGGTCACCTCCTCTTCTATGATACATAACTTTTGAAGCAGTGGGTGTAGGCAGAAGAGTGCTGCTGCCTATCTCTTCGGGGATTGCAGGTATAATGTTACGTTTAATATAGACGTTTTAATGTTTATACGTAATACATTTTATTTGTCGTTTATAATATTTATAACACAGTTATTCAAACCACAACTGAGCTCGGATTAAAGCGGGCTGTGTTCAATCCACGTGTTGTGGTTCATTATGACAGGATGAGATCGAATTAAGATAATTTTATTTTGTCGAATATTGTTTTCGTATATTTTTCAGCGCGCATTCAGCGTATATAATATAATTCTGTTTATTACTACAAACAATACTCATACAAAGGTTATATTCGAGCATATAACAATATAATAGAGATATAATTATTACGTGTACCTATTTAAAATACGTACATCGACTGTAGAAGTAATTCAATGAAAAATTTTATATGTTATAAAACAAAAGAAGAATATTTTCACAAGATTTCGCCTGAAATCTTACTTTGGCTGAAACAAAATTAAAAAGGTACGTCAGGAATAGTCTAGAACCTAAGTTATCGTACACTTGAGTACACAAGACATAATAATTGTAACGGTAAGAACACACTTGGCTTACTTATAATTCAACAATTTATATACACATTTAATACAGTACTTGGAGTATTCAATGTAACAAAATATATAATTATGAGATAAAGATGAATATCAGTTTCTGTCAGAATATATAACATTATCTATCATATGATATTTTAATATATCATGTCGTGAAGCTTGTTCGATCTTATTGAAAATTAGTATTTAAAAAGAATATGTGACTATGTAGTGGATAGGCGATATATTTATGATAAAGGTAGATTTTCGTATTTCTATGATGACAGTATCTAAATATATAATCATGTATGATACTCGTATGTATCTTTATATGCATGATATATGTATGATATATAATACATATATCATACATAGATATAGAATATAATAAATATACCATACATCGACTAGCAACTTCCAATCTTTATATAGAATCAGTAAATATGTATGTCTTTTTTATGTAAAGCAATTAGTGTTTTTTTTATGATCAAGTAGAATAAAGTTTTGAAAATGATGAAAACCGGCCGACAGGTTATGTGTAAACTACATTATTATTTTAATTCACATATGAAAGTAGAAGAGGCGAAATAAGGTTGTAAGAACTGTAGCCGGTTGAAATGTCTGCCTACCTTTAAGGGCCATAGGCGAAATATTAAAAGATGTATGTAGGTATAAAAAAAAGTCACATCACGCCTGTAAATCCCCGAAGAGGTAGGCAGATGAATGTAGAACACTCCCACGTTTCACCAATTACTTTTAAGTCCCACGATGGAATAGGTGGTGAGCACATATCCAGACTCCGAGCCACTACTAGAAAATCTAAATTGGAAAATTTAGTAGTGCCCCCTACCCGGGAATCGAACCCAGGACCTCCCGTTCGGTAATCGCACTTGCAACCAACACGACCAACGAGGCAGTCAAAATGTACGCATGTGCGGGCTATAATTGGTTGATTGCAACAAGGAACCCGAAGGATTTACGAACTTTTACACAAGTGTTAAATATGAACACTTTATTCAGACTACGGGTACTTTTGTATATTGGAGAGAGCTAACATTGAAACTGTGTGCCGAAAACCAACAGCTTGTGTTATGTTTTGTTGGTTTTGACTCTGCGTACGGAGCATTCATCGTCAATGTGTAGAACGCCAAACTGGGACACGAATATTGCTCGTTTCATTTTTCATTTTCAATTTATATCTTTACGAAACAAGTGAGCAGTAATTAAAATACGCAAAACAAGCATACTTTTATTAATTAATTAATAATTAATGTTTTATTTAGCTTCTTCCGTGTTTAGGAATAACATACTTGTGAATAAAAACCTAACTTAACGCCTGTAATCCCCGAAGAGGTAGGCAGAGGAATGCAGAACACTCCTACGTTTCACCGGTTACTTTTACGTCCCACTATGGAATAGGTGGTGAGCCTATTGCCATGCATACTTGTGAATAATTTTTTGTGTAATAAAATTTTGGTCTTTAACAAATTTTATTTCAGCACAACACAAATATCTCCATAAACCGACTGTCACCGCTTACACCTCCCCTAATATAATGCAATTGTGTGCCCGAGCCTTTACCTCAACTACAGACCCATGCAATATTTACGACGGTCGTGTGCGACAACTTTACGGTCGCGTTACTTGCACGCCCTCTGTCAGAAACAAAACACAAACACCTAGAACATTGTCGACCTTACTCACTTACAATAAAGCTGCACACTTTCGCGTGCAGTCACCAACATTTTCTTTATGACAACACTTATTGTTTAGTTTTCCCGTGTGGAGGATAGATTCTGAGAAAATTTCTTTACGGCTTTTTATCTTTTAACATCAGAGCAGTTTATTTCATTTTTTTGTTCTATTGTTTGGTTTGAATTTTTTATTATTACTGGTAGAGTCGTCGACTGCCATCTGTTTAATGTCTGCTACCAATTTTATATAGAACTTCAAATATAGAACCGTAAATCAGTTAACTAACATTAATTAAACGTAACGTAACTTCACGACTGTAATCCCCGAAGAGGTAGGCAGAGGGAATGCAGAACACTCCCACGCTTCACCGGTTACGTTTACGTCCCACTATGGAATAGGTGGTGAGCCTATTGCCATG
>DWFO01000335.1:0-21789 GCA_018246595.1 Mimoniades nurscia nurscia
CGAGCAAAAAAAACACGGTCTCGCGAAAATGATAGCAAGAAAAAAGGACGATAACAAAATTCTTAACCGAACTAAGAACGACATCATCGATGAACTATAATCGCATCGTTCACCTAAAGTAGCGCTCTTTAGTTCGTTCGCGAACTCTCAAGACTAATCGATAATTATGTCTGATCGTGCTTCGGTATCGTGGGTATTCGTGAGTGCAATTTGTCAAATTAACCATCGAAGATCGTACATAGAAGAAATGCTGTTTACAACAATTAATAAATATTTTGTTTTCCTGCAAGTTTTAGTTTCATGTGCTTAAGCTACAATATCAGTTAATATTAAGATAATTAGTCAGCTCTCCAAGATATAATACAGAAAAATTGATTGAGAATTGTCTTACCATGGCAAATTTGACTGTTGACGACAAAATATGTATAGAGAGAGAGTTGGATGTTGAAGATATGAGCTGTGACTTTGAGGATATTCAAGATATAATAGAGCAGTTTGATGTTATACAGACTTCTAAATGGATTACGGACAATAATTATGCAAAGGTAATTTTACTTATAGTAATAAATTAGTAATTAGTAATTTTACGTTCGTATTATAATGCCAAGATAATAACTGCAAAGACAAAGTAACAACCTGGAATAAAATTGAACTACAATGAAATAGAAGCCATGTTATCGGACCCATTATTATGTACCATAAACATGCGGTAAACAAACAAATACACAAGCACACTCACCACACACGCACGCATGTACGCATACACGCAAGCACGCACACGCATAAACGCAAGCACATACACACAAGCACGCACACACACATTTAAAAATGTATTTTCATAAGGACTTTTGTGTTTTATTAAATAAGTTTTTAACCCTAATAGATAGTAGCCCTAGTAAATCCTAAAAGAGATATGGAAGAGTGAGGTGTCCTGACACAAGCATTTCACAAATGCTTATTAGGATGGCCTCAACTACTGAATAGATCTAAATAACTTAGGGAATTCCTTAATTGTAACAGCTTTGTATTAATTATTATTGTAAGTTTTCCATGAAATAAGTGATTATTTATTTGATTTCTTATTTTGATTTCGAATGTGAGGCTCACATTTTAATATGTAATGATTTTAAAAGATGCATAAGCACACCTATAGCGTTTTTCTTGCTGTTTCTTTCTCCATAGCGAGGCATCTTCAGAAGCAGTGGTAGTTTCATTTTGACATACGAAAAGTGTTGACAGGAACCAACTTTGAATAAATGACATTTGAATTTGACTGCTGATCGAGAGGTCTTGGGGATTACAAGTGTGGTGTTATGTTTGTATGAATATTATGACTATCATGCCAGGTCTCTTACGGAATAGGCACAGAAAGCTTCATGGCAAATATCTAACATTACAATGTAATGTATGAATATTGTGCCCCTTCAGCATCTCAAAACTGCTGCTTTATAAAGTCATTAGTCATCAATATATTAATGACTAACATTGTCATATATCATAATTATAAAAAAAAGTACCTTCACGTCTGTAATCCCCGAAGGGGTAGGCAGAGGAATGCAGAACACACATTTCACTGGTTATGTTTAAATCCCATTATGGAATAGGTGGTGAGCCTATTGCCATGCATCAGGCACATATCCAGACTCAGCAGAATCGGCAGTCACACTTGCAACAAACACGACTAATGATGTTTATAATTATAATTTTGTAAATTTGTATCACGATCAAATGTATATATATGTGACTGACAATTAAATGTATATATATGTACTCTCTCAGCTCTATCTAGTTTGGTATCAGATGGCCAAGACCTGTAAATGTGCCAGCTTTAAGATATTTATTATCTTTCAGGTCTGTCTTCAATTCCCCGATGAGTTGCTCTGTATGAGTGCTACAATTTATGAGGAGATAAAATACAGGACTTCAGCTGATCTGTATATTCTTGGAGACACTTCATATGCAAGGTACTTTCAATCACACCATAAAGCACCACTCGCATAAACAAAGTTTGTGAACAAGCCTTTTGTTACATAATTATGCACATATTGAGATTTAATCATGTGAACTGTGAAATATATATTTGTAAGGCTAATTCTAGAGCATGTTATATGTAATTCACCTAACATTGGCCACAATGTTGATCACAATACTAATATTAATGTTAGCAAACAAGACAACTATACAAGGCCAGTGGCTGCTTCATTTTGAATTTCTTTTGCATAGTTAACATGTTTATACATACGTTTGAAATAAAAACAGATTTTGCAAAGGAATGTTTAATCCTATTGACCTATACAAAATAAAAATATTATTTTAAACATCTCATCAACATTTACAACCACGTTTCTAAATCAATTGCTGCACTTATGTCTTCTGTCATTATGAGAGACATTAAGACCATAGTCTGTCCTGCTGGTTGTGTATGGCTGCGCAGAATTCACATCCCACAGAGAATATGTAACACTGTGGTAGAAAACATTATGTATAATCTAAATGATTGAAAAATATATTATAATCTAAATAGTTGTTTCTAAATATATATACGCCTATATAAAATCATAGAGTAAACATTACTAAGTAGATATAAAAAGTTGTTTGCTTGTTATATTTCAGCTGCTGTGTGGACACAGTAGCAGCTATGCATGTGCAAGCTGATGCCGTCGTCCATTACGGCAACACTTGCTTCACCAAGACAAA
This sequence comes from Mimoniades nurscia nurscia, assembly GCA_018246595.1. NCBI lineage: Eukaryota > Metazoa > Arthropoda > Insecta > Lepidoptera > Hesperiidae > Mimoniades > Mimoniades nurscia. Next base: position 2,698 of record DWFO01000335.1, read on the forward strand.
CCTGCCTGTGCTCATTGTCCTCCCAAAGAAACCCTTAGACATTGTGTCAGTTAAGAAAAGCCTTCAGGATAATTTCAGTTCTGATGAACACATCAAATTGTGCCTGTTTTATGATGCTGCTTTTGAGCACTGCAAAGGTGATAACTCATATTTCCATTTATGTGTAAACCTTCTTTAATTTATGTTGGAATTATTGCCCATATGACAGATTGTTTATGAGCAATGTTTTTGCCTTGGTGGTTGCATGCACTACTGCTGATCAGGAAGCTCCTGAGTCCAAATCCTGGATCGGGCAATACAAGATTTTTTAAATTCAGATTTTCTAATAGCTGGGAGTCTGGAAATATGCCCGGTGTATGGCAATAGGCTCACCACCAATTCTATATTGGGACGTAAATGAAACATGGGAGTGTACTACACTATTCTGCCTACCTCTTTGGGGATTTCAGATGTGATGTTACATTATGAGCAAATTGTTATAAAGGAAGGAAAGGAGAGTGCTGATACCCAATACTCTGGACCTAAGTGGCAGATTGGAGCAACCTTGCACCTTAGACATTTGGGAGCTGTTCAAAATTATGTCTTTTGTCTTGATGTATTCATGTCATGACAAATAAGGGAAAGGATAGTAGGTTCCTGAGTAGGGGTCGTCATTGGCCAGTTGGTTGCAAGCTGAGTAGTATTCCAGCTGGTATGTGGTGAGGGACTATATTATCATAATGCTTAGAAATAGATCAAGGTGTTTAGGAACAAGATATTGCAACATAAAATTGTTCAACATACAGGATTTCATAGATTTCATATTTTTTAAACTTTTAGATGAATTACAAAAATCCTGGTTTCAATTGTACCCAAAAAGTTACATAGCTTGCATTGAAATGGAAGATAACCCCAACAGAACCTTAGGGCGGGTACTGAAAAATGTTGTGGGTGAAGAAATCAAAATTGACACCCTGAAAGAATGCATTTGCTTGTATCTGGGCACAAGAAATCAGACTTCATTTAATCTAACAATATGTATTGCAGGTAAACAAACATGTTATTTTTATATTGATTTTATAATTAATACAATATGTAAATATCATGGTAATACTCTCACCCTATTCCACGATTGGATGTCAATGTAACTGGTGAAACATTAGAGTTTAATTCCTTGGGGGCAATGTGTGTGATGTTGTTTTATTTATAATCAGGACTGAATATTAATAAATATTTTTTGTATATCTCAATATTAAGAACAAAAATACCTGTATCTTGGGACAACTGCCCCTGCAGCTGTCTAATTCAAACTGACTGAGCCTGTGCAACATCAACTGATAAATATCACATGCATATCAAAATACGTACTTACGTAACACTCATACTCATAGAAAAAGCTCTACCACCTTAACCATGCATGCCCCCACCATACTGATAAACGATCAAACTATTTTCCCTAATTGCTTTATGATGTTACTGCATTGGTTTTAAACATGTTTCAGCTTCTAAGTGGTATCTATTCGACCCAGAGATGAATAGGGTTGATAGCTTGGAAGAAACAGCTTGGTTCAAGCGTAGGCGATATCTGATTGAGAAGTGCAAAGATGCAAACGTAATTGGCATTCTCATTTGCAAACTGGCCGGAGACCAGACCAAGGATATTATCAACCGACTGAAACAGTTGTGCAAATTGAACGGAAAGAAGAGCTATATTGTCTCTGTTGGTAAACCCAATGTGGCCAAACTGGCCAACTTTCCCGAGGTGAGATTGGTATATGCATCCCAATACTTTACACTTCCATCTTTTAAGTTACCCCATTGAATACTTCACATAATGTATTAAGCAAAATCCCTATGCTGTGTAGGGATATTTATATTGGACTGTCTCATTGTAAGCCACATCTATATGGATATTCATAAGCATCATTACTATCATCAAGCTGGCTCAGTCCACTGTTGGACATGGCCTCTCCAAAGGGTTCAATAAAATCAAAGTGTACATACCTATGTGTTTAAAATTTTTATTATGTCATTATATTTCACATCACAAGATCACGATCTCTCAAAAACTAGACCTACACATAAATGACATGAAAGCAGTTACCAATTTCCCGCTGTAGACGTTTATTGTGAACGTGATTATCTATAGTTTTATGTTTGTTATCTATATTTATATTTATTATCTATAGTTTTATGTACTCTCATGGTTATCAATGAAATATCTCTATAGGAATGTATTGTGTAACTGTGAACTACCGTGCGAGCGAGGCCGCGAGCAATTGCTAGTATATAGATGGTAGCTAGTAAATGTGTAAATGTAGCTTTCGTACAACTATTTTCAGATTGACATTTATGTGATGGTAGCCTGTCCAGAAAACGATTTATATGATAATAGAGATTTCTATAAACCGATCGTTTATCCCTTCGAACTTGATGTGGCGCTCAACTCAAACCGTGCACCGTACATCACAAAACATGTCACAGATTATGATGAGCTTCTACCCGGCAAGAAACATTATTTGGACATTAGTCACGCAGAGAACTCGGTAGACATGAGTTTAATCACGGGGAAGATAAGAGAAACTAATATTCAATCGACTTCTGAAAACAGCACCGAATTAGTGGAAAATAAAAATTGGGCAATCGAAAATATACAACAAAATCTTCAAGATAGATCATGGAAGGGCCTAGAACAGAAGTTAGGGGAAACTGAATCGACATTAGCTGAGAAGGGGCGCGAAGGGATACCGCTGCAGTACAGCAATGAACCGGAATAATTTTAATAACGTTTATTTAACTTCTCATATTTATGTACATCGTTTTAACTTAATAAATGGGACATTAGTAAGACCATGCTTAAAAATAAATAAGTATTACGCAAATATTGATTTTTTATTATCTTTGCATACATTTTAATGATATCCAGGATATAATCACAGGTTTGATAAAGTTCAGGAAGAACAAAAGCAATATAGAACTTATATGTAACAATATGTATGAAGCAATATGTAACTTGTAAGTTGATCTACAGTCCAATATATTTTTTTCTACATTACCAAACCATTCAAGCAACCCTTTCTTTATTAATGAATGCAAATAATTAGAGGTGGCGAGAGAAGTCTACCAAGACAGTTTTTTTTTTCGACCATTTTATCGTTCCACTGCTGGAACATGGGTCTCATCTCAGAATGGGACGATTAAAGCCATAGTCTGCCACGCTGGCCAAGTGCGGATTGGCAGACTTCATACGCTTTATAGAATAATACAGTAACCAAGACAGTGGAAATCTTTAATATCTGCTTATTCTGAAGGAAAAGGTGTGATAATATGTGTGTATGTATGAACTTTGTGTAATAGCAAGTGCTGCTTGTACCTAACAATTTTAGTACAGTCAGTAAGTGAATGATGAAGTTGTCACCCAACTAATCACAATGAGATGTAGATATGACACATTTGCTCACATACAAAGGGATAATCAGTTACTCAAAGCTAAACAAAGTGCTTATGTCTAGTTGAAGGGTGGGCCTCAAGTTTTATGATCAAAATAACAACAGTTAAGATCTCTGGTTGATGGGATTTTGTGGAGATTTCAGCCATTCTTTTCTAAGCAGCTGCTTGAGTTGCGAAAGCCTCAGGGTGGGGTTCTCGGCCTTGAGCCTCGGCAAGTTTATTTCCTCAAACGCTGTGTATGCGGCCTTAACCCTCTTTTCGGGATGCTTATCAATGTCTGCTTTATCACTGTAAAACGCAAAGTGAGACAATTAGAAAAACTAACAAATAAAATATGGATATGTTCTTTGTTTACTGTTTCCATTATGTATGAAATGTTGTATATTTTATAAGTCTGCCAGAGTATGCCTCACCTCAATATGGATATGGCATCGTCCACAGTCTGCGCCACGTCGCCGTCAAACTGCAACCTGTTGAGATTCTCTTCTAACGGAGGCTCCTCCACCACCACCCTTGCAGGCTATAATGCAAAATATTCAAAATATAAATAAAATCATACTATTATAATATAAATAATTGATCATTAGGCTCAACACCTATTGGATGATATGTAAACTGAACTGGTGAAAGATGGGTGTGTACTACACCCGTCTGCATGCCCACGGGGATTATAGATGTGCATATTTCATTGTACATAATAAAGTGTTGGCATTCACAACACATTCCCGTAAGACAGAAAATTATAAGAAAGTTAATCTTTACCAAACCTACGCTTCCATACAAAAAAAAGTAACATCACGCCTATAATCCCCGAAGAGGTAGGTAGAGAAATGTTGAACATTCCCACATTTCAACAGTTATGTTTAAGTCCCACTATGGAATAGGTGGTGAGCCTATTGCCATATACCGGGCACATATCCAGACTCCAAGCCACTACTAGAAAATCTAAATTAGAAAATTTTAGTAGCGTGTAGTGTCTGACCCGGGAATCGAACCCAAGACCTCCCGTTCGGCAGTCACACTTGCAATCAACACGACCGACGAGGCAGTCTATGCTTCCATACAACACAATGCATATCTATATGATAAGGTGTTTAGTCACTTGCTCACAATAACATTAAATGCCAGATTTAAGATAAAGGCAGATTACAGAAATAATTAAAATTAACACAAGCAACCCACTCTTGTTCATAGACAAAAATGTTTGATGATAAACAATATGTGATTTACATCATAGTACAAACAAAGAAAATAAACAGATATTTTTTTAAGTAGTTGTTTATAGCCAAAATTACAAAATCTGCCAGGTCAATATAATATCGTAATAACTACATTGTGAGTATTTCAAGAAAGGTCAATAAAAAAAGATTGATCTTTTAATAAGATGTAATACTAACTACTATTTTAAGGTGTAATACTAACCACAGGTTTTTCTGGTTCAGCCTTGATGGATTTTTCTCTCATCACTGTGATCTGCGCACGGGTGATCTTTGGAGGTGGTGGTGCAGTCTTCACAGTACCCTTAATAGCTTCCATCTCCTTTTCCAACAGGGCCTTAGCTTCTGCCTTTTTCTGGAGCTGTTCTAGGCGTTTCTTTTCTTGCTCATCCTTTAACATTAATTTTTGTATCAATGTTGAAAAAATAACTGTGTATATTTAATATTGAGCACAGAAAGCTGTGGACTGTATTGACCACCGAATATGGTGATAATTACAAGTATATTGGCTATTCATGTATACAAATATTAATGCTACTGATATAGACATCATTCTGATTGTTGAGAAGGAGCAACACAAGAAACTGAATCATGGGCTTTATTATTACTTATACATTGTCTGTATATTATTGGCCACATCAGGACACTTACTCGAAATTTTCATAACATATGTTAATTCCTTAAGGCACAAACGTATGATCCGTATAAAAACCAAGTGTACCTTCTTCTGTTGTTTTTTCTTCAATTTATCGTCATTATCCTCCCATTCCGCATCCTCTATCACCTTCTTAGTTTTTTGATCTTTTTCTTGCTTAGCGTTCTCCTTACGCTGGCGAGCCGCCACAGCTTTGCTGTTTTCGCCCGTAAATTTCTTTGGCATCTTGCTGTAAAACTATTTATATTATTATATACATTTGTCTTATATTGCTCCTTATTACACTTATGAGATAGCAATTGTGAACGTGGATACTACACATTTGTTTATAAAAATTCTATTAATTGGATATCAAAATAAGGTGTCTATGTATATCTATACTGGCCGCAATGTTCTGTATAAGTTAAGTAAAGTATGTTTATTTTAAATAATAAATGAGTCTGTTTCTAGAACTCAAGTTGGTCGTTTAAATTAATAAATTCCACAACATAGGTCGTACTTTTGACAAGTTACAATGAGCAATTTAGACTTACTGTAGAGCCTATTGCAATGTACGTTATCTAGAATTCGTACGTGAAGCAGCGTGTAATTTTAAAAAGCCTCAATAGAATTTAGCGAATTCAATCTTCTGATTCAAAACAGCTGAAAATGCACGGCATTTCACGGCAAATATTTGACATTTGATTTGACATCTATTTTTTTTATTGCTTGTCATAGACACCGCACTATAATAATAATATTATTACGTTTATGTCCCATCGTGGAACTGGTGGAGAGCCTCATTTTCATAATACCGGGCACCAATTTAAACTCCACGCCACCACTAAAAAATCTAATTTAGTTAAAAGTACAAAAAATTTAATAAAACACTACTCATGTTATTCCGCTGGTTATATTTCAGAACACATAATATCCTATAGTCTTTAAAGCAAGAAACAGTAAGTTTTCCTTTAGTCGGGCGCTATCGCCGCAAATATTAGCCCATCTTAAAATATTTATAATCATTATTGCAAATTTACTGGACTACGGTGTTCCAGTGTTGTGCATGTTTAATTGAATAAATAATTTTCACTTTCTTAAATCATGTGTTACTGCTTTTACTATTAATAAAACTTATTATTTGTAATTTTCTATTGTAATAATGAAATTATTCCATTATATAGTTTATCTCTAGACGATATTACAAGTCATCTGTCATTTGGTCCTGTCACTTTGACAAGTTTCACATGACAGGCCTTCGTGACTTCGTAAAGCTTTATGTATGAATATAAAATATATACAGACAAGACGATTATCTAGCATATTATTATTCGCTATTGTCATCACATTGATATGTGTTATTTAGCATATTTGGAATAATAATTGATATTCATAATTTACTCAGCAGGGTGAAACACTCAAAATACAATATGATAATGTTGAATGTGACATCTTTATTAAGTACCGTATTTGATATTCCTGCTAGTGAACCCAAATTTTGTTTTGAATGAATACAAAAAATAATAAAAATTTCAATACCTTTAAGCCAACATTTTTACCCTCTTTTTACATTTAAATACAATAATTTATTATGGCACTGGTAGCTTATGATAATAGCGATTCAAGTGATTATGAGGAAGACGAATCAGATAATGTCGCTGTACCAGTAGTAACATCTAGCAATAAAAACAAAGGTAAATATTTTTATAGATTTAATTAAAGTCAGATACATGTAACACGCTTCAGTAGGTCATTTATTGATTATTTGTATGCTACCAGCAGCACACAATATTGACTTTAGTCCAAGGTCGATTTACTGTATAATATCTAAAAAACAAGCTGTAATGTATGATTTTGTCTGGACTCAAATTGTTATTGTAGAGTTTGATATAAATTTGTATTAAAAGCCACTGTTACAGTATTAATTGATAATGTGCTTATTTCCAAACCCAATTGTTCCAGAGCTGACAACTATGGATCTTGGTAATGACCAAAATGGAAACGATCATTCAGATCTATCACAAAATTTATTCAATCAACTGCCACAGCCAACACAGAAAAACCACAGCACTGTTGTGGAAGAAGATGATGAGTTTCTGCGCAAGAAGGAAATAGTGTCCGATGTCAAACCAAAATCTCGAATCACAGTACCTTCTCTCAAAGATGTAAGTAATTAAATGTGATTACTATTAATTTAATTCCACATATACATAAAAAGTATACTTTCATAAGTAAATTTATTGGTATAACCAGTGTAAAATTTGAAATGTGGCCACACACCAATAGTCCCTGAGAATGTAGACAATATAGTATACTACAACATTAACCATTATAACAAATGGAAAATCTATTCTAATTAAGAACTGTACATCTTGAGTATTTCAGAATCTATTAATCCCTAAGCATGAAGAATGGACACCACTACCACAGTATAACAGTTTACAAATTAAAATTAAAACTCTAGAGACAGTCTTATGTTTCATATCATATTGTATAATCTTTAATTTTCTTTATTGGGAGTCCTTGATTGATTTGATTTTGATATACATAACAATAATGAATGTCAGATACATTATCAATATTTAAATTTTGATAATACTGCTCTAAATTATTTCTTAGCCATAGGCTCATCTTGAAAACATAATTGAATAAAAGTAGACTACAGTGTATTTCATCTGTTATAGTTAAAATGTTATCGAGATTTTCAGAATAATACCTTATTACTAATAGTAAGAGAATTGAATGGCATGATAAAAATCACTGCATTAACGACTTAATTGTATTCCAAGTCTAATCTGTTGTAATTTTTTTCAGTTTGAAGATGTGAAAGACACAGTGCCTGGTGCAAAACCCAAGATATTGAATAGTGTGAGTATTTATTGATTTCGTAAGTGGATTTTTGGTATAGAACTAAAAATGGTGAAAGCTGATCAAACTGTCATTGGTTGAGCTGTTGTAAGTGTGAATGCTGTAATTAAAGATAGTGTATTAACAATGACGCCATTTTGAACATAGGTGGCAGTGAACAGAAAGAAAAATAGAGAGAAATGAAATACAAAATGTTATGTTAAAATGCTTTGCAGTATTAATAATACAAAGACTATTTAATAATATTTTCATAGGTGCTAATGTCCATTGTATTTTATACATGTTTATTTAATATATTTTTATATAATGAAGCATAGTAGAACATCACACTGACCATATCTATTTTGTAGAAAAAATCGGGCTTGCTTAGCATTTTGCCACAACCAAGAAATTCAATAAATGTTATATCAACATCGAAGACGCTCATTCCGCACGTCCTCGTGCATAAACCACAAACCACTTCAAAGCAGAAAGAACCGCAGCATTCCACAATTGAAAAAACAAAAGTGCAGAGAAAGACTGTTAACTCTCTGTCCCAAAATTCAGATGAGAGTGACCAGGATGATGACATCCAAAATGACTTCTTCTCCATACACAAGCCTGTTGAAGTGCCACTAGAAGAACTAGCATTGGATATGGAACAGCCTTCCAGTTCAAAAGCTAATGTAACCTGTGCAAAATCTGCACCTAGAACCATAGAGTCGTACTTCAAACCAGAGAACATAGAAGTACAGAAGGATACTGAACTTCAAAACAATGTTGTACAAAGTAATGAGTTATACGATGGTCCGTCAACTCTTTCAAATAATAATACAGCTTCCAGTGAGAGTGGGCCAATAGAGATTGATGATGAAGCAGTAAGTATATTTTGATTGGCTATGATTTTCATAAAGCATAAAATTCATAGGAAGATTCAATCATAGGATGGCGATTATTGAAATTATATTATAATATATACATATAATTGATGATGATCTGGGAAAGGCAGCAGGCAGAGTCGGCCTCTATTCGTATTCGGATACAGCCAGTTAAGGATAGGGCATGATGGCGCTCTTTGGAGAAGCACTATGTCCAGCAGTGGACGAAATAGGCTGATGAGGATAATAATATCAATGTGTAAATATCACTTTCATATTTGTAAATCGTCTATATTTCACCAACCCACTTCATATTTCGCTGTTAGAAATGGAGCTCCTGTAGAAATGTGAATGTTGGTGTGCCTATTAGTGTCTGGTAGTCCACTGACCCATTTGGCAGACTTCAGACACCTTTGAGAACATTATTGATAACCCTATAGCAGGTCCCTTAACAAAATTTCTTTATCATCATAAGCCTATTGAAGTACACTGTTGTGCATAGGCCTATGCTGCTGCCCATAAGCGATCAGGGCCGTTAGTTGTGCTTAGGCAGGCTTAGTCGTCTCTTACAACACTCTGTATGGATCACCCTGCATGGGGTCGGGAATTATATTCTTAGTACGCCCCGATGCTACACACCTAAACAATGACTTACTTCACCTTTATCGTAATGGATATTGAAATCATTCAAATATTTAAAATCAGTCAAAACGACTAATGTCTTTAAGCTGTATATGTATTGAAATTTAGACACCTGGAGTTCAAGGCCAATTTTCATACCACTAAATATTTTTGTATATTTTAATTACTTTCACAGATTCTCAAATTGTGTGGATCACGTGGTAAACGCAAGAGGGAAGACATTCAGATAGTTGATGTGAATCAGCAAGAAGTACTCGCGGACGCCAGGGAATGGCTACTAAAAGGCCTAATGGACGATACTAGCAAGAGGATGTCTTCAAGTAAGAAACGTGGCCACGAGCCCACCAGCCAGCAGAAGCGCAAACACCAGATTACTTATTTGGCACATCAGGTAATTGCATTTGAAATTTGTAAAGAATTTACAAGAAATATTTGAATGAATTATTAATGGCCAAAACCTGTTCAAATGGGTTTCGACAGATATCCAAGTAACAAGAACTATAGCAATTGCTTACTAACACCCAAAAGCAGTATTTTACATATGCTTATGTCAATTCTTTTTGGATCATTCAAATAATATTCATTCCAATGGTACACAAAAAATATTTTATTTTACATGTTTAATTTCATCAATTGTCAATTGTTAACTCCAGTATGTTATGTATATGGAATTCGATTTTGTCTAGGTGTTTATGAAAATCTGTAGTGATAATTTGGAGGTAATATGGATGTGTGACACATATTGATGTTTTTAACAATGTGCAAAATATTCCATTTGTTTCAGGCTAAAGCGAATGAAATTGAACTTCAAAACCAATGGGCTAACAACAGGATGACAAAGAGACAAACACAATCTAAATATGGATTTTGACAATGGCATTAATAATATCTATAACTATTAATATTGTATGATACTATTGAATAAAAAATCTTTTTTATACTTCAGTTTTATTTCTTTAACAAAATTCTAAACATTAACCTACTTATTTATATAATTATCGGTTTATAGTCGCCTGGCTTTCCGAGGACGTGGTGGATTCCAGGAAACATGAGTATTGTCAGTGACAGACACTATACTTAAGCCACCCATTTGCAGACCTTTTACAGCAGACTGAAACATAAAATCAATAATAATTCCAAGACAGAACCAGCCAGTAATTTTTTTATTATGTTTCAATCTGTCAATTGATATTTCTAGTTTACATGTCTTAATTTAACAACAGGACCCATTATAGAAAATCTATTTAGGATGAAAGTAAGTCTTTATTTAAGATTTAAATTAAGCTCACATGGCTGCAAATGATCACTGTTGTGTATGTACAATGTACAACATACATATGTACAATGTATAACTACATTATAATATACGATATTCAAAAACATGCCATAAGGTGAGCTCTTTCATATCTTGAAGATCCAGGTACAATAACATTGTGAGCTTAGAAGTGCTCAGACTGAAGTTCATGACACTGTAATAGGCTTAGAACAGCTATTAATGATTCGAACTGAATGTTTTCTTTTCTAGAATTCCAGGTTCTATGAAAATCAATGCAGGCAGAGAGTTTCACTCTTTCTAAGGCCACTCCTTATAGATGCTCCTCAGAACAGAATGAAACATTTAATTAAATGGTATCTGCTTCAGATTGAAAGAGTGCAGTTCCCTACCCGCATATCAACTATCCACAACAGTAATGATAATATTATTAACACAACTTACAAGTCTTCCAGGGCCTAGACCTTGGACTCTCACTCTGATTGTCTTGAATCCTCTTGATAGTGCCTTCTGTAATGACAATAAAAATAAAAATTAAACAATAATCATTCAACAAAGCACTGAGGTGCTCACAAGTGATGGTGCATTACAATTCATGGCATTTGTTTACTGTTGCAAGTTGCTTTGTAAGTTATCATATTAAAACCTTTCTGCATGTGGCACCAAGATTACCAATGTATTATAATTTTTAGGCTCAATCACTGATGATGTTAAATCTTAAAACTTTTACTGCTCCATCGGTTGAGTGAGGTTGTGACTCCAGATTGAGAGTTCCTGGGATTGATTCTCAGATCGGGTTTTATAGGATTTTGCCTAATTTCGATTTACAAATAGTAGCTCGGAGACTAGATTTATGCCTTGCTAAGAATGATGTCCCAGCATAACATTGGATAACCTGGACTCACTGTTGCTATGCTGATAGCTGTAGTCTGTGCGGCAATGTTTGTCCCTTTCTTGGTATTCTTAAAGCCTTCCATTCCTGCAGATCTAATGAGTTTGACAGTCCCTCCTGCATCAGTCACAGTGAATATAGTGTTGTTCTGGCTCACTCTGATGTTGCACACTGGAAGATCCTTGTACAGCACTCCATCATATAGCTGGAAGTCAGATTCTACAGTTGGAAATATGTTTTTCTTTCTGGAAAAAAAAACCAAAATATTCTATACATGAAATACTCCATACATTAATAGAAAGTATTCCATTTTTGAACATGTTTATAATTTTTTTTTTAAACAAAAACCAGTCCAGTCTGTAATTTACTGAAGAAATATTATATCCTAACCACATATTTATAATGATCTAAAAAACACTAAATTACGAAGATGAAGAAAACGATAATCATATTATAAAGATGAAGCGTTATTTTTGTGGCTTTTATAAGTGAGGTTTGGAAATGACTTAAATTAAGTCCAAATTAATATGGTTTATTAGTATAAAAATATATACATATCTTGCGTTCAATCTAACGATTTTATTCTGTGCTTGCATAGCACTTGTTTCACTTAATTTTTATCATAAGAATGTTTATGTGACGTTACTTTATTGTCCTTATTTTAACGTCGTGAATTAATACTTATGTACAGACGTACATAGTATATGACAGAAGAAGAAAATGCCCATAATCATAACTTACGCCTTTAAAGCCGCGTCCAGGTCAATTAATTTTTCCCCCTGAACTCCTTCGTCTTCAGTTGGGATTCTCTTATGATTGAACTTTTCAGTTGCAACCCGCGTCGTGGTATGAATTGATCTCACAATGTTATTTATTGATAACGATAGTGTATTTCTTACTGCACTTATCATTATTATTTCTTAATATAGAAAATGTATTTCATAAAATATAACATAACCTTATAATCGTCATTTAAATTAAACGTGAAATGGCAGACTGGCAGTTGACAATGTTGACATTGACAATATTGACAGCTAGATAATATTGATGGCTAGTATTAAAATATATTTTTTTAAATTAATTTTATGCTTAACATTCCGTATTTTCCATACAGGTAATGAAAAGCCTCTTTTTTAATATTGTTATTATTAATAATATTATTAATATTTCGGCCCTTTTATCGTTCCATTGTTGGAACATAGATCTCCTCTCAGAATGGGATGGTTAAGGCCATAGTCTGCCACGCTGGCCAAGTGTGGGTTGGAAGACTTCACACACCTAAAGAACATTTTTTTTAGTACTCTAAGATGTGCATGTTACCTCTCGATATTTTCCTTCACCGTTATAGCAAGTGATATTTAAACTTAAAACACACATTTTTAAGAGGTGTGCGCTAGGATTTGAACCCATTCTCTCGGAGTAAGAGGTCAAATTTCAAACCACTAGGGTATCACGGCTCTCGTTATCATAAAAAAAAATATTTTTAAACAAAATTTTTTGGTGAAACATGGGAATGTTCTACATTCCTCTGCCTACGTCTTCGGGGATTACAGGCGTGAAGTTACTTTTTATTTTTAAACAAACGTTTTGCCCAATACTATATAAAAATTAATTTAATCACGAAAACAAAACATATTTATTAGACCAACCAGGCTGGCAGATCGTATTATGCACGAATGCCCTGGCTTGGTAGGCGGTGCGAGAAACTGTGCTCTGCGACCTCCACCCCGCATCCCCAGCGCGGAGATTATAGACACAACTCCTCAGGGGCGGCCTATGTCCAGCAGTGGACTGCAATAGGCTCACAAGGATGATGACGAGAACAACCCCTACGATTTAAGTTACACCACATAGCTCAGTCGAACTAAGGATGTATCAATTTCAACTAAAGAGCATAAATGGTCGAATGCAATGTCCATAGACATATTTTAGATAGACTAAGCGAGCTAAACAGGAGAAGTAATCTCACGCAGACGGTATTCGTCTGCGGAGAGTCGGTGTCGGGGCGTTGGCCCCCTGACCGAAGTCGCTGCCGCGATCCGCTACGACGGATCGGTCTATGGGGTGGGCCCGTAGGCCACGGTGGTAATTGTTGATTACAGCGGCCTTTTGCCGCGGAGGTCTTGCGAGACTTCACGCCGCCCGAGCGATCGAGGCCCTACCAGGTGGAACCACAGCTTGCCGCTGTGGAAGCCCAGCAGGAGCCGATCAGCGATCGGGCGGCGGCTTATGGAGCCCCTGTTGCAGCTGGTGGTTCTTGCGCAGTTAAGTCGCGTGGGAATACCCGACCGTCGGGTGGACGCGCATGGAGCGGCGCCAGGTCCCGCAGATGTGGGAACTGCGACGCGTCAGCGCGCGCAAACATGTCGCGCGAGAGGGCAGCTATGAAGTTTTCCAGGCTCTCGACTCGTAAGTCCCTCTGGATGACATCATTTCTCACGTATCGCGGCGCACCGGCCAGCAGGCGCAGCGACTTGGACTGGATCACTCGCAAACGTTTGCGTTGTGGTCCGCTCGCAAGTGCGCACCATGCTGGCGCCGCGTACGTGAGACGAGAGCGGATGTAAGTTTTGTAGATGGAGATCTTCGTCTTAAGAGGGAGACTCGAGGAGAGCACTGGTCTTAGAGCGGCTAAAGCCGCCCTGGAGCTCGTGACCACTTTATCGGTTTGGGGCTTCATAGTGATCTTGTGATCTATGATGATCCCAAGGTACGTAGATCTTCGCGACCATTCAATGTCGTGTCCGAGCAGCTTAAGAGTAGGGTCATGCTGATTCGTGCCGCCAATCCGCATGGCCTGTGTCTTTCCCACGTTCACTGTAAGCCGCCATTTGGCGAGCCAGTCGGGGAGGGCGTCTAGCGCCCGTTGCATCTTGACGACGGCGTGTCTGGACTTTATGGAAGTTGTGATAAGCGCCGCGTCATCTGCGTACAGGGCGAGGAGGGCCTCCCCTGCCGCCGGGATATCATTTGTGTAGTGGGAGTAACAGGCCGGGGATAGGCAGCTACCCTGCGGGACTCCTGCTGTTAGTGGTCGTTCTGAGGACAGAACGCCTTCGACCACTACCCTAAAGCTGCGTTCTTCGAGGAAGTTGGAGATCACCTTGACGATGCGCCTGGGCGCCGACGACTGTGACAGCTTGTAGATCAGTCCGTCGTGCCAAACACGATCGAACGCCTTTTCCATGTCGAGGAATACTGCACACGCGCGTTCTCTCCGGTTCAGAGTCGCGGTTATGTGGTGCAGTACTCTCGTTAGCTGGAGTGTCGTGCTATGTTCCGACCGAAATCCAAATTGCTCTGGGCGAGGAGTTATGTGTGGGACAAGGTGACGCAGCAGGAGCGTTTCGAACACCTTGGACATTGTGGATAGGAGGGTGATGGGTCTATAGCTCTCAGGCTTCATGGTATTCTTCCCCTGCTTGGGCAACATGATGACATGCCCAATTTTCCATATGTGCGGGAATTTCCCCGTGCGCAAGATGCCGTTGAACAGGCGAGTCAACGCCCCCACGGTCTTCATAGGGAGATGGCGAAGAGCCGTGTTCGATATGCCATCTGCGCCGGGAGCCTTTCTGGCTTTTGTCCTTTTTATCGCACGCTGGACCATGCTCGGGGAGAAGACGACGGGATCTTCTTCTGGAGCTATAGGCGCGGCGAAATATTCAACGAGGTGTTGCTCGACTGCTGCGACGTGATCTGCCTTCACTGTCGGGTTCGGTCGGAACTGGCGTTCTAGGTGTTCGGCGAAGATCTCAGCGCGATCTTCCGCCCGGTATCGGGGCGCACCGTCTTCATGCAGTAGCGGGCGTACTGGGGCTGGGATACCCTGAAGAGCGCGGCACATCCGATAGAGATGTGTGTGGGAATCTATAGCGTCATCTATGCGGCGTTCCCAGCTTTCAGCAGCCTGCGCGTCCAACTCGGCCTTAAGCCTATCTGTGGCGCGGTTGAGCTGATTTTTCAGCTGGGGACATCTGGAGAGCTGCCAGCGTTTCCTGATAGCCCTTTTCTCCTTTAATAGCTTCTGAATGTGGGCTGGTAGAGGCGGGAGACTCGTAGCGCTCTGAGGCGGACGTCTCGCCGTCTCTAGGGCTTCTTGAATGCTGGCAGTGATGTCCATTGCCAGCTGGTCCACGTCTCCAGACGTGACCATGGGCCGAGTCGGGGTGGTGATCTCCAGTCTTTCATTGAACTTTTGCCAGTTCAAGTAGTGGCGTGGTGCTAAAGCTTGGACACGTGTGAGTTTTCTCGGCAGGACAAGCAAAACAGGAGCATGGTCGGACCCCATGCAATCCTGCAGCGTTTCTAAGATGGGATGGCAGGGAAGACCGCGGTGAACCACAACGTCCAGAACGTCCGGCGACTGTCTAATCTGGTCTGGAAAGTGCGTCGGGGAATCGGGACCGGTGATCGTGTAGTTGCGGTTCAAGGCGTCATCGGATAGCCTCTTGCCGTTCCAGCACGAGGTCTGGCTGTTCCACTCCGGGTTTTTACAATTCCAGTCGCCAGCCGCGACAGTGGGGAGCGGCGAGTCCAGCAGTGTGTGGACGTCAGCCAGCTCTATCCTGCCGCCCGGCGGCCGGTAGACGGCGAATACTCGGAGTGGGGAGTCTGAATGATTGACCTCAATGCCGAGAGCGTAGAGGGACTGCAGCTGAAGAGATGGTAATGGCTGATGGACTACTTTTCTTCTTACTAGCACTGCCAGCCCGCGATAAGCGATGCCTGTGTCCGAAATTTCGTCCTGGCGGTATACTATGTATCCCGGAATCTTTAAAGGGTCCGACGGGGATAGGTGAGTCTCACAAATTAGCACCACGTCCACGTTTTGTACCCGTAAGAGAAGCCGGAGGAGCGCAACCTTTTTCCGGAGGTTGCGGGCGTTCCAAAAGATGATCCTTAGCTCATCCATAATTGGTTTTCAGGTTGGCCATGCCGGCGATGAGTACCGACATGGCGTCTTCTCCAGTGTGGATGGCGACGATGACCGCCTGCATGACGTCCATCGCCGCTGTAAGGATCGCTGCTGGGTCTATGTTTGCCTTCGCCCTTCCTCCCCGAGGCACTTGAGTGCTGGTGGGCGGTTTGGGGGCAGCGACCGGCTTCTGAGTGGTTACGGGCTTCTCGGTGGGAGCGGCGCGTTTGGCTTTCTTGCCTTTGCCGCCTCTCTTATTGGGTCTCCTCCGGCTTAGAGGAGCTCCGCGTTTCCGCGGGTCGTTGGCCGGCGCCATGAGAGAGCCCTCGTGCTGCTCCTCAGGCGCATCGGCCGGACGACCGCTGGAAGGTTGCCTACTGTCCCTCGAGCGCGTGGCTCTCGCGCGAGGGGCAGTTTGTGCCACGGTGCCCGCGCGCTTGTTCCGTGCTTCTCTTCTGAACGCGGGGCAGGATGTGTGGTTTGCTGGATGCGGGCCGCCACAGTTCGCGCAGGTAGCGGGTTCCTCCAGCGGGCGTGGACAGTCGCGCGCTGCGTGATCTTCGCCGCATCTGACACAGGCGATAGGGCGATGACAGTTGTGCGAACTGTGGCGGAACTTTTGGCACCTGTGGCACTGGGCGGGACCTTTTTTGCCTCTCCAGGCTTCAATTTTTATCCCCGGCATACACAGTAATTCTGTTATCTCGTATATAGCCGGGGTGAGGTCCGGGGTTCTTTTTAATATGGCCAGAAAGATGCAGCCTGGCCTGCCCCCTCTGGCTCTAATAGGCCGGATGTATTCTGGAGTGAACCCCTGTAAGCGGAGCTCTTCTTCAATTTCTTGTGGGGCGGTGTCAGCGGGCAGCCCCCTGATTGCCACTTTCAGGCTGCGCTCGGCCGGCAGCGAGTAGCAAAACCAGGAGATCCTTTCAGTTTTCTCTAGCTTTGTAAAATAACTTTGGATCTCCCGGTATTCCTCGGCATCGGTTGGTGTGAAGCGCACTCCGTTTCCAAAGGGGCGTGCGCTAGGAGCTCTGCCCAATTTGGTTTTCAGAGTCCTAAAATGGTGGGCCCAGTTAGGTAATTTCTCCACAATAAGAGGAGGGTATCTGTTACCTTTGGGGGTTGCTGGATTTCCTGGAGCAACAGAGCCAGTTGTTGATCCTTGTGTATTTGTTCCAGATGGTGTGAGTGCGGCTGGCGCGGTCGAGGCGGGCAGCGCGCCGGTCGCGGACGGCGCGGGCGATGCGAACAGCGCGGGCGGCGCGGCCGGCGCGGTCGGCACGGTCGGAGTGTTTGGCGCGCGGAAGAAAAACGGCGCGGCGGAGGTGACTGTCGCGTACGAGAGTGGTTTCCGCGGAGGGTGCGTAGAGCCGTGGGCGTGCGAGGGCCCTGGCGTTGGTGGCACTGGAATCGGGCCAGGCGTGGGTACAGCTGCGGGCTGTAGAGACCGCGCGGCGGAAGCGTCCATTTTATTTTCATCTTGCTGTTGCAGCGCGGCGGTGATCGGCCCGTGTTCGTTGGACGCGGGCTGTCGACGGGGACGAGTGTCCACGCTGCGGCTACGCAAGCGTGGGTCGCGGCGCGGAAGAGATGGCGGCGGGGTTTCGATGCAGTGGCGTTTCGAATCTTCGTCCTCCGCGCTGTCAGGTGTTCTGGGCCGGCGGCTATGCGCGGTTGGAGTCCTGAAGGTGCACTCGGCGGTCGTGTGGTCCGATGTATGCGATGGTGATGTCGGACGAGTAGATCTCGACGCAGAGGCCCTCCCCGCCACTGGTTGCGGGATGAGGGACCTTGCGACGGGTGGCACAGGCGAGGAGCGGGGCGGAGCCGGCGATCGCGGCCGAGACGACGAAGCCCGCTGCACATTTGTGAGCGGCGCCGAGGTCCCGCCAGCGGTTGAGACGGCCGGCCCGTCACCCGCTCCCTGCAGTTGTTTCTTGTCCCCGATGTCGCGCGGCGGCGCGCCGGCGCGGGTCGTATCGCCCGCACTTGGAGAGCGCGAACGATTAGACCGCGACGGTGGCGCCTCGCGTCTGCGAGCGGGGACGGTGGATTCGGAAGCTTTTTTCATGTTGCTTGAAGCGCCTTCGCCCTGCAGTGTTCGGCGCCGCGGACCGCGGGGGGTCGCGGCGCGGGTGCGGGTACGGCTAGTGGCGGCTCGCTCTTGCAGTAATGCTGGCTCCGTCTAGACCAATTATCGGGTGACAAGTGGGTAGACGGATACAGCCGTAAAGGAACACTCGTGCGGGTAGATGATGTATCTTCTCCGAAGGCGGGCGATCCTCACCACACAAATGAAAAAGCTATGCCCTTTATCAAATAATTATCAACACGACATTATTGTATTTTCAATGAAAAT
>DWFO01000336.1:0-21768 GCA_018246595.1 Mimoniades nurscia nurscia
GGTGAAACGTGGGAATGTTCTACATTCCTCTGCCTACCTCTTCGGGGATTACAGGCGTGAAGTTACTTTTCTTTTTTTTTTTCTGTCTAAAAATGCAATTTCGAATAATCTCATAGCAATTTACAGCGAAAATGAAACAAGTTCAAAAATGTCTATTTAGCTCAAACAGCCTCATAGAGTCCGTAAGTCTCGTCTAGTTTTCATGTTTGTCTAATCAACAAAAAAAAAATTTTTTTCTGTGTGGTCTGTTTTTTACATTTAATATTTTATTGAAGTACTAACAATATTATTTAATTTGAAAATAACAAAAGTGTTAAATAACAATACTATAATAAAGGATAAAAAATGATTAAAAAACCTTATTAAAAAAAAACTTGATACATTTGTATGTTGTGGAAACCAATTTATACCCGTAATAAGTACACATGTGTTGCCACCAACCTAAATCAACACGCAGACAGACGTTGATGATGACAATAAACATTTGTTAAACACAATCTGTTTTTGGCAAAAAAATATCGGCTAAAACATATTCTTATGTAACATCTTCATAAAAAGCCTACATTAATTCTGGCTGTGTGAACAAGTACCTTATGTTTACAGCTCAGACACCTTAAGAAAACTAAAAACATATAAACATTACACATAACATCACGCCCGTATATCCCCGAGGGGTAGGCAGAGTAGTGTAATACACTCGCTTCGTTTCATCCGTTACTTAGCGTAATATAATATAACATAGCATTAATAACGAGTCGCTAATTTATTTTTATTCTATGTATTTCTTATTGGGTTTATAATTAACCCTCTGTTTTCTTAAAGAAAACTTATTGTGTAATGTAAAAGCAAATTCTTCATAAACATCCCCTTTATTGCCCGCGTCGAAGTTCTTTGATATAGTTGCCTTTATCGAACAACAGTACAAAGACTTCAAGGGCGGTGTGAAGGGAAACATTCGTTTCACTAAATCAACGGGCCTAAAGTTGCTAAGAAAAAAAAACACTTGAGAAAATGGTAAATATAAACATTTCAGCACCTCCCGTTAGCTAGCAAAGCTTCTTAGGGAGTTACTTAATTCTCTTGTTACATAAAATGCAATCATAAACGACATTAAAAATACTGTTCATTTATAAAAATGATTGAAATTTTTTATCAAAAAAGTTAACGTTGACAGAATTTTTATTATGCTAATAAAAACATATGACAATACCCAAATATGAAAAATTACTTGAATAGAGAGTTTGTTAAAAAAAAATCAAAAAGAAACGAAATTGAAAAATGATAACAATTTGCTTTTTTCATTTCTCATTTGATCATAATTCACTGCCAACTTGTAATAGATTAACCGGCCATTACTCCCAAGACGAATTTATCAGCCATTGTTACAATGACAATACCTCTCCGTGTCCTATAATATCAGAACGAAGGTATAATTAATGGATTTACGTAATGACACCTTGAAATAACATGGTTGTATTTGGTGCAGAAATCGGTTTATTCTATAGAATTAGCCTATAGACTCCGTATAATATTGATTGTTGCTGTAGGCGAATTCGAATGGTTACACAACACTGTTATTATGGTCTTCATCATTTCTTTTTACCATTCTTTTATTGGACACGAGTTTCCTCATAAAATCGGAAGGTCGTACTCAAACGTGCTCTGCCACTTTACCAGCCAGAGACATCGCAAAGAACTACAGGATGTGTAAGGTTTTCTATCAACGTTTTTCTGCACCGTTCTGCATCGTGAATTATGTTTAGTTTTAAAAACGCGTGTAATGTTTAATAAAATTAATCTATAACAAGAACAAATATCATTCCTAACAGCCTCAGGGTAGACTGGGATGTGACCGCCAACGGCGTTAATAAAATTCATTTTGGCGGGAAAATGTCAATCCTTAAACTTACAATTTAAATGCTTAAATCATTCAATTTTTTTTTAATAGGAATAGTTAATTTTAGTATTATAACTCGCCTAAGTTATGATACTAACATTAACTGTTCCTACATTTAAAAAAAATATCACTCATTGCTTTTGTAAGTGTACTCAAATCGAACCACTGCTTTTTCAATTCGAAACAAATTCCATACAAAGAAACCGCAAATTTCCAAAAGTTCGGTTTTAAATTATTTTCGTTTAAAAAACTACGAAATATCGCATATAAGATAGATTCAACCACCTCATAAAATATGTTAGGGCGATCTTTAATTTACTTTAGTTTATGTTCACGCAGGCAAAATTGAAAAGTATTAAATAAAAAAAAAACAAACATTAATATTACAAGTAAAGTTCCCAATATAAATTATCATGGATATCCTACACTTCGACATTCTATCAGCGGATTATATTATTATATTATATTATATTATTATACATTCTTCATTCATTCTATTCGCGACACGGCGTGCACATTCCCGCACTCTTCTGAAACCCCGGACATCAGCATCACTTTCAATTTGTAAGCCTCCGACCAACCGAACAAAACGCACCACACCTTTGATTACTCGCCCGCAAATTTTTTGTCCGATGAACAGATAAAAGTACGATTCCACATATATGTTACGATACAGCATATCGTGAAAAAATTTACAATTTACATAATATACGAGCAAAAAAGGCACTCGGTGTAGAGGTCAAAAAAATATATTTTTTGCTATTTATATCTGTTGATTTATTCCCTTTTCACACAAAAAATTATAGATCGATTTAAACGTAAACTGTGATATTCGTTTATTACAGGCTTGAAGATCTATGATACTACTTCCATTTGATGCCATCTGGTTACCATACCACAAGCTCTCTTGACGCTTAATTTAGGATCAGTTGGCCGTGTGTGGAAATGTCCCGAGATATTTATTATTATTATTATTATTATTATTACTTACACCAGCCAAATTTCTCGTCTCCACAGGAATGAGATCTACGCGACAGATAACTTGTAATTGTTAATGAAACATTATTTACGAATACACTTTAACGACACCGTGCTTAATTCAGATCGAGACGACTACAAGAAATACTGAACATTTTGCTACGCAGCGTTCAACTAAGCTTGAATACGTAACATCGACAAGAGTTTTCGACTGCTTACCTAAATAGAGACAGTTCCAGAACACTGAACAATGTCCTGAACCTGGCTACCGTTATGCTACTTTGATTTCGCGGCTGTACTCCACGAATCAGTTCACTGAAACTCACTCCCTCCTATTACGTAACTTGAGACCTACAATTTGTTACTTATACGAGTAATGTAGCTCATTGAATACTTAATAACTGTTATTATGACTTAATAAAAACGATATACTATAACACAACGCCTCTTTGGGTAGGCAAAGGAGTCTAATACACTCCCACATTTCACCAGTTACGTTTACGTCTTATTATCAAATAGATGGTAAGTCTATTGTCATACACCAAATACATATATGTATAAACTCCGAGCCACTAGTAGAAAATCTAAATTAGAAAAATCCAATAGTGCCCGACGCGGGATTCAAACCCAGAGCCTCTCGTTCGGCAGTAGCGCTTGTAAACAACACGACCAACGAGGTGATACACATTTAAACAATCAAAATAATAAAGAGATTTTGTATAACACATGTACTTAATAGATAGTAAATAACAAAACTAAAAAATCATCTACAATTTTTTCCCCGTTGTTACTGCTTTATTATTAATAATATACATACATACACTTAATTACAGTCATGGAGACTGATGGGGGAGGCTGTCTTGCAAACCCGCGTGCATGTATAGAGAGAGTGCTGAATGTAACGGAAGCGCGATAGGTCGATTAAGGTAAAGATATTCGGGACTCCGTGCTCTCTGCCTACCCCGTAAAGGAACCTGGGGCATAAAGACTTAACAATAACACAGGTTACACATCGTTATCGCTCATTGATACTTATCATCTCTAAACCTAGGGCAGACCGGAAGAATAATACAGGCGGCTTGTTTAGGCGTTCGTCTGAGCATCAATTGTTCTTTTATGAAAATGAGATTGTGGCTCCTATCTAGGTTAATACCGTGTCTGTGGTGCCGCCGAGTCCCACGCGCACTAATTGTTTGCAATAATGGTAATTTCCAACCCTATGTCCATGCTTCAGTAAAAACTCCGCGTCTGGATCAACATTATTGTTTATTTGTGATTATATTGTCTTCCAAACCGGCGTGTGTGAAGAGAGTGATGAATTTAGACGAAGCATGTCAGGACTGAATCAACAACATTATGCATGATAACAATTTGCATAACATCAGCATGCATAACAACGATATGCATAACAACACTGTGCATAACAACAATATGCTATCCCATTTTATACTTCTATCATAATCGTCATCATTATCATCATCAACTCATATTATTAAACCGCTGCATAGACTGCTTCATTATTTATTACAACTGTCGCGTCATCGCTAATCTCGTTCACCGTTTATCACCCGCCGTGTTAAAATATATTGATGCGTTAGAAAATGTTACGGTATTCTATTTCAACAGCAAATATTTAAAACAGTAATGAGTATTGGCGGCAAACAACTAACTCTAAGCTTTGCCACCGCATTCCCCGTGGTGGCATCCGCGAGCATTTTCTATTCGGCATCCAACTCGAGACAGACACTGAATAAGAAATTTTCTCGCAAAATACAAAGTTTGTTTGTCGCCGCTCGTTAAATTGATTTTAAACTCATATCATGGCGAAACTTCACACTTCATATTCAACGGATATTCACGACAAGCGTATAAATTATACAAAAGCGTTTCCGCTATGGCCTCGATTCATGCAGTTGAGTCGAAATATTGATTTTTAAGTTTGTCATGAGTACCGATCAAACAAAAAACGCTGGTCCAATAAAATTGTAAAGGATAATTTGTTTAATGAATATGAACATCTCGTGCCGTTGACCGTGTTGGTTGCAAGCGCAACTGCCGATGGACAAGTACTGGGTTCAAATGCCGGGTCGAGCACTATTGGATATTTCTAACTTATACTCGTATTTTCTAGTAGTGGCTCGGAGTCTGGATATATGCCCGGTGTATGGCAATAGGCCCCCCACCTATTCCATAGTGGGACGAAACGTAACTGGTGAAACGTGGAAGTGATCTACACTCCTCGTATTGTTATACATTAAGCAGTAATAATGATGATTTACTTGGGAAATTATAGGTCTTAATATCGGTCTTGGATAAAAAAAATAAAACAGCACGAACAGTTGCTTAGCGATACACTACTGATTTTCCGCGTTTATGTCCTCGTAAAGTAATACGAATTTAGCGACCTTATATGTATGTATATAATAAAAATTTACGTAAAGTTACTTCGAAATATATAACAGAAATTTCTATAACTTCTAGTTTCAAAGGACACTGTAGTACCTACACAAAAACGTTTAATTGCAAACCTAAATTTAGAGATTCCGGACGCCCGGAGTGTAACTGTGAATGTGGCGGGTTTTGTTGGCTCGTGTACGCGGGCTCCAATCAACCAAAAGTTACTTGCAATTACGCTCACTTCGTCCCACTTCCCTCCTCGCTTGTTCGCGTTTAAGTAAAAAGTTCGTTCCCGTGCCGCCTGTTAAATATTAACACTGCATACAACTTTGCTACGGAAATGAATGAAATACAATAACGCATGTCTTAAACGCAACAGCAGGTGGACGTAGTCGGCTGATATATTGACGAAAAATGACCATTAACAGTTGATATACTGAGCCAATATAACTCATTTAAAATGTATTAACCTTTGCAAAACATTTTCACGTAAAAGCTCTGTTTTTGAAATATATTTTCCGCAAAGATTTTCATTGCATTCAGCACAAAGGCTCTTACATCTATTTCTCTTGCATTTTAAATGCGTCAAATTGGCTCAGTCCGTAAACCTAGAGTTAAAAACATCGTATGACCCATCTACCTACTTCGTGGGCTAAAATTAAATACAAAGAAAATGGTATGATCCAGGACGTATAATAAACACTAGGATGACTTACCATCAAACGTGAACGTTGTGTGCCGAAATATGTATTACAAGAATTAATGAAATTTCCTGAGATATTATGTGATTATATTCTTTGTCCTATATTCCTTCCCACCTATGATAAACAGGCTAATAAGAATGATTATAGAAATATATAAAAGAAAGGAAGCATTCAAATTTGCCCCTCACAGGTGGCAACGGCACTAATTTCTTTTAATCTTTCTATGATTCCTAGAACATTTAACATAGAACTTTCGAACTTAAAAACAAATGAATATTAAAGCAACTGCCTCGTTGGTAGTGTGACTGGCTCGTTGGTCGTGTTGGTTGCAAGCACGACTGCCGATCGGGAAGTCCTGGGTTCAAATATGTCAGGCACTACTGGATTTTTCTAATTTAGATTTTCTAGTTATGGCTCAGAGCCTGGATATGTGCCCGGTGTATGGCAATAGGCTCACCACTTATTCGATAGTGGGACGTAAACGTAACTGGAAAAACATGAGTGTACTATACTGCCCTGCCGACTTCTTCCAGGATTACAGGAGTGATGTTACCTTAAAGCAATATTTTAACGCAGTCACATATAATTGTCGTTGTATACATCTAATGCGACTATCAGCACGTTAGGATTGATATACTGGCATATATCAACGTAAAAAATGTACATAATGTAAGGCTATATACTGTAACCTATATTTATTTACCGCACGCTCACAGAACGCAAAGGAAAACATTCTTCACAGCTAACGAGTTCGCATTTACCGCACTGCCACTCCCCAACGTGTCCTACGTCAATCAGATCCAATAAATATGCATCAAGCATGATAGATTGGTTTCATATCACGTGTCTGGCTGTTCGCTTATCTGATACGCCATGGATGTTAGCCCCGTTAATGTTTACTGCGGAAATATAGTAGTTTTTATATGAAAAAAACATACTTGTAGCATCGAAAGAACGGTATTTAACAACCAACGCCAAAACGGGTTGTTATAAGTTTAACATGTGTGTCTTCGTATTTGTGTGTCTGTCTGTGGTATCATAGGTTCCGAATGGACACACCAATTTGTGTGCAATTTTTCGAATCAGATGCCTTGTCTATCGTGATGGTTCTTGGCTACGTTTGGTGAAAACAAAACAAAAATTTTAATAAAACAATGACCTACTTAAAATGCACTAAAAAGTAAAAAAATAATTTGTCAAAGTCAATCAAATGATTACGATAATGTAGGTACAATCGTTGTTATTTTTACAGTCGGTGTCAGCCAAGGTAGGTAGGAGAGACAGATAAATTAAAAGTTAATGTTAATGGGTGTATATAAGTTTTGATATTTTGATATGATCTATCACAGTACGTACTCACAGTATATTGTAGTTCGTATAAAAGTTGTAACGTTTCCTTTTTGTTGTTGTAACGTTGTAACGTAATTGTACAAAATTTAAAATCACCTGATACGGTTTAATTTCATGCTATAACTGTTACTTAAATATTCTATAGAATTCTTAGGGATATCTGAACTATCTAAAGCATAACAATTAATATATGCTGACATAAAGTATTATGTTAGTCCAAGATTTACTAAATAAAAGCAATTTATTTTGTTATTAACACAACACGCCCGACGCAGGTTGCCGCGAAATTAGAAAAGGAATTTATTTAAGTCAGTATACTTAATTAATTTATTTTCTAGAAATTTATTGTATACAAATATTCGCCAACGAATTTGTAAATGTCAATAGCGCTGCCAATATGTAATTTCTTATTCCAGTCTAACAAAATTCGAATGTCTAAGTCGGAGCGAGACCAAATATGTCGTAGTAAAAGAAGCGCTTGTGAAAAAGTGTTTCATTTATAAGCAAAACAAAACCTTATTAAAAACCAACTGATCTTGTGTGACACGTGTGACAAATGTCAATGAACTTTTCAACAAAAATTTAATAAAACCCAAGCAATAACCCAAGTTGCTTATTCGACACACGTCTGTGAAGTTTTCGTGCAAACGTGACGGACTTATGTTTGGAATAATCAAAAACATGCAACTTCCTCAGACTGTTTAATAGTAATAATTTCCAGCTTAACGTATTGCGGCAGTCGAATGTAGATGAAAATATCACTAGAAATACACAAATTAAAATAACCATATGTTGTAATAGAGACATTTTCAACATTACAAATCAGCCCAGTATAATAAGCGAATGCCTCGTTGGGTCAATAGTTGCAAGCGCGACTACTGATCAAGAGGTCCTGGATTCAAATCCCGAGTCCGCACTATGTGGTTTTTTTAACTTTAAACTTCTTGTAGTGGCTCAGAGCTTGGATATGCGCCCGTGTGTGGCAATAGACTCACCACCAAGTACATAATTGGCAGTTAACGTAACTGCTGAAACTTGTTAGTATACGTGTACTACACTCGCCTGTTTACTACTTCGTGGATTACAAGCGTGATGTTACGTACATAAAATTTATGGATCACGATGAAAGAAAAGAAAGAAAGAATGAATTCATTTATTTTTGGCTTACATTGCCCTTATTAACAATTAACAATTGACTTATTAACAAAAGGTAAGTATGATAACTTAAAAAATAAAATAAAAGTTATAGTAATAATAAAACAAAAATAAAAGTTTGATACGTAATGTAATACCACCTACTCTTTTTAAGAACAATCAGGTCTTACCTAACATTTGTAAATTATTTTCCTATACCTACGTTAGTCTGTATTTATCACACATTTAATTTTAATAAATCCCTTGTATAAATCATAATTTAATTGAAACGTCAATATAACAAAGTTGACTTACTTATATTGCAGGATTCAAATAATGTCAAAAAATCGGCATGCATTTTTATTAGCAATTGGTTATAAATATTGAAGAATAATTCTGTATGTAAATTTACGATTGGGTAAATGGAAATATGGGTGCCAGGTTTGTCAATGATATTTTGCACTTGATGCATTTTAAAACAAATAGTATTTCAAAACTTATATCTGTACAATAATTTGTACTGTTTGTGAACGGGAATATAGGAACGATGACAAAACATAGTACATATACATAATTGATCAAGAAAAAATATGAAAGAATATACCTATTTCAAGGATCGGACACCAGTTGACCAAACGTTCCAATTTTTTATAACTAATACCTCCATTTGTCTGAATTGAAACGAAACAATCAGTTATTTTCCCCTTTTCGACTCGCGCTCGTCCGGTTATCCGACACCGATCCGCACATTTTTATTTATGACGCATTTCGTTTCTTGGTTTCCTCTACCGTACAACAGATTATTTGAGCTCGAGTGTCCCAAAATGTAACGACTGTCATTGATTTATTACTTTAGGTAAACCATAATCTTTTATGTCAATTATCGACAAAGAATGTCAATGACGGTAAAGATATTATTTGATTATTATAGATATTTGACTATATAAAACATATTTAACTAAATATTTCCATCACAATCCAGGAAACTGTGCGAGGAACTTTTTAAAGTCAACTAGTTCCTAGTTTTATATTGAGGATAAAATTCCGGAAACTTCATCTGAATGGCCGCCAAAATGCTAAATGACGCAAATAAAAAGGTATCTCGCGTAAATATTTCAGTGCACTACATTTACTCCACCAGTCTACTTTCAATTAGCACAGCAAAAGTACTTTTCAGAATCGCGAAATGTAAAGGAGATCCCAAGATATTAATTAAATTATTCACTATAATTTAAAACTCTTTTACACGGTAATAACTAATGTATTCAATGTTAGTAAAGTAAAGTTAAAGAAAAAAAAAAGTAACTTCACGCCCGTAATCCTTAAAGAGGTAGGCAGAGGAATGTAGTACACTCCGACGTTTCACCAGTTACGTTTACGTCCCAATATGGAATAGATGGTGAGTCTATTGCCATACAGCGGGCACATTTACAAACTCCGGGCTACTACTAGAAAATTTAAACTAGAAAAATCCAGTAATGCCCAACCCGGGATTTGAACCCAGGACTTTCTGATCGGCAGTCGCGCTTCTAACCAACACGACCAACGAGGCAGTCATTATATTATAAACTAACAGATATAGCGGAAGTAAATAAATACATACATGAAAGATAAGAGAAATGAGCGCCTAACAATTTTGAGATGTGCGTCAACGGGATAAATGAAAACTTTATTGCTACCTTGCAATGGATCAAAATCAGAACAGTTATAAAATAATATTTTTTTCGGTTAATTTGAAGTGAATAAAACACAATTAAATCATCATTAAATTATGTTGATTACATCTCCAAATACCACATGCGTCTTGTCTTTGTTTTCACAAACAATTATATTATCTGTATTAAAGTACGGTGAATAAAAGCTTCAGGCGAACGCTTAGTAAACGAACAAGCGTGATAAGGAGCACTTAAATCCCGGGAGAAAAGTTTTTAACGACACGCTTCCATAATTTATACGATATTAAAGACGAAACAAAGTCATTGACCGCTCATTTTAAGAAAATAAACTTAAAAAACTACCTAATAATATCTATATAACAGAACCGTTTGTCGCCAAGGACTTCAAACAGCCTTCACATGCTGTCAAGGTCACATAAAATCAAAAATATATTACAAGTAATGCAAAAATATATATAGTTATCGTCGTCCCCATGAACCGTTTTGTCGTGTCACTAATTCAGACAGATCTCTTTTTAGAATGAGAAGAGTTAAGGCCACAGTCTGACGCACTGGACCAGATTTGACTACTGGACTGCAACATTCTTATAAAACTTGGTGGACAACTTTAAGGCGCGCAGATTACTTAACCATATTTTCCTTTGCCATTACAACAAATAATACAAGAGAGAAAAACACACATTTCCATTTTGTGACTTTTTAATTTAAAAATTACTGTGACGTTTGGATGCATTCAGATGTAGCCTGCAAGACGTCTTGGACTACGATTGTAAAGTACAGTGGGCGCGATGACGCACCCTTGCTGCACCCCACAACTAACGGGGAAAAAATCTGACTGTTCGTTGTCGACCGCGACATAGCACGTCATATCGTCATGTAATAGTCTGAGGAGTCTCACAAATTTCTCCGTGCATCTTATCTGTCTCAGCACTACCGAAAGGGCTTCTCGAGGTACGCCATCGAAAGCTTTCCCAAGGTCAGTGATGCAGAGATACTTATTATGACCTTGCTCTCTGCTTTTCTCCTACAGCTGACGAAAGGAGAAGATACCTTCACACGAAGGTACCTCTATTAGGGCGGAAGCCAAACTGTGTTTCCAGCTAGAGCTTTTCAGAAGCTTCCGTAAGATAATCACCTTAACCAAGTAGGACTCTTGCAAAGACTTTTCCAGGAGCTAAGAGTAACGAAATACCGCGATAAAAGTTGCAATCAGACCGGTCACCCTTGTTCTTATAGCGAGCCACCGCTCACGGGTGGCTTTATCCTGTCACCACTTAGCCTTCATTTGCCGGGATAGTCTACGCAGCTTAAGGTCACTTTGATGGACCTTCACTGCGCCTTCATTTTGCTGAGTTCTGCGTCGCCGAAGGAAACAGCCTTCTTTAGACTCCATCGTTCTCATCAAACCAGTCTTTGTTTAAAATACGACACCATATCTATAAACCCGAATCTTTGTCGCTGAGCAAGCGAGCGAGTGTAAATTTCATAGAACACTTAATTCACACCTCTTACGCCACTCGATGCTCTCTGGAGAAAATTTAATGTAATGTAGAGAATATGTGTACGCGACACTGCCTCTACGGTGATAGGATGTCCCACTTCAGCTGCACATTACTTTTAATGAACTATTTTCTCTCCAGTGTAATCTTAAAAAACTTATTTACAATATGAGGTGGAAATGACGTTTCAAATAATTTCCAAATTGTATTCTGGGTCACGAAAAGTACGTTAAAAATTCGTGTACTTATTACCCTGATCGAATTGAAGGAGGATCTCAGAGTCGCTTATGCCACACAGATTAACGGCCATTTGACTAACGACAAGTATATAATTAAATTGTATGCAAGCAGACAAAAAATAAATAAGCGTCATATACGAATGTTACTACTTCTTTACGCCTAATTTTTGCTAGGCCTCTTTGAAGCCCATGAATGGCATTTTAAATTGGTTTTAGGATACTGAATAAAAGATAGGGTAGGCTCTTTTGTACAGAACATTTAATGAAGGGTGACATCATGTTACTGGCACTAAAACCTTTTGAAATAAACGCGTTACAAGGTTGGACAAAAACCACATCAAAATCTGAATAGAACGAAGTCTAATTTGAAATTTACATTTACGCAAATCCAATATACCGTTTCAACTGAATCAAAATCGAATGATCTACTGGTTACGGTAGTGATCATTGAAGTATTTTAAATAAATCATTCTTGATTGAACGAAGACTAAAGGCTTAATTCTTATTATTTTTTGAGGAGCCCCATATTCAATAATAGAAGGGTAAAAGAGTTTAAGACTATGATCGATCGATGTATACCGTAACTAACCTAGGATTGTCGATCAAGGAGGTGTCGTCTGATAATACTATTGTGATAATAATATCGTGGATACTTACACCTGTCGAAGCCAATCTTGATCAGAATTCGAAAATTCCTCTCTGTGTATTTACTGCATGTAAATGGCCTCTTAATGTGATTAATGTAATACCCCTACCACACCCATCAGGGGTGGCCGACGTCGAGCAGTGGCAGAAGATGATAAATTTGAAGCTTGATTATTTATAATAGTACCTACATTAAGTATTTGTATAATCATCTATATTTTTACATTAACATAAGCCAGCTTCAATTCACTACTTGAATATTGCTGCCGCCCTTACCGCCCTTATAGAATGCCCTATCCTTCTGTACAATTTCCTGTTATTTTTTTAATCATACATCTCCTCCCCCTGTAGCTGTTTTATTTTAAAGCAAAAGCCTCGTTGGACGTGTTGGTTACAAGCGCGCCTACTGATCAAGAGGTTGAAATTCCGGCATTATTGGATTTTTCTAATTTAGATGTTCTAGCCGTGCTTCAGAGTATGGATATGTGCCCAGTGTATGGCGCTAGGCTCACCACCTATTCCATAGTGGGACGTAAACGTAACTGGTGAAACGTGGGAGTGTAATGCAGTCCTCCACCTCGTGTGCTGTTACGATGTTGCGTCAATACAAAAGTTATATAGTAGAAATGGCTTGTTAGCGATAAAACCCTATTCTGTATTCGTATCTCTGTATCTTGTGATGTAAATATTGTCTTGGTTTCAATGTTTTTAGTACAATATGTAATAATCGTACCGTATTGTACAGTATATATGTTATCGAGACACCCCTACGAGTCTCGTAATATATTTTCTAAAACACAATTATTGTCTCCCTACTATAACCTTCAGACATTTGATGACTCAATTACAATTGGAGTTATAAATATCGTTTAGATATACGTATTGCGCTTATGATTGAGGTAAAAATAGATATTGCAAAAGGTAGTTGGTCATAATAAATATCATAATGATACTACAATAATATAATAGACATGATATGACTGCCTCTTTGGTCGTGTCCGTTGCAAGCGCGACTGCTGAACGCGAGGTCCTGGGTTCGGTCGGTGCGGAGAAAAATACATCCTCCGAGCCCGTGTAAGGATACAGCGTAGCGTAAAGAGGCAACTAAACCCGGCGCTGACGGATCGCGGCAAGGCGCGGATAGCCTAGGCACAACTAAATGACCTGCCCGCCTATGGGCAACAGCGGTTACGGTGCGAGAAGCCGTATTCTGCGACCCTTGAACCGCTTGCCCAATAAGGAGATTATGGGTGAAAGCCGCTAAGAAAAGACTTACGCCCAGCAATAAACTTGCAGTCTGATTATGTGAATTAATAATGTAACTTTACTATTATATACTTCTCCAAATATACGTCAAAAATTATCAAATAAAATGCCTATCTGCGTATTCGTGACGTGACCTGAAAAAATCTCACTCACCACTTATTTTTACAGCCGCTTCTATTTTTATGGCAAGGCTCCGCTACATCAGGGGTAAAAGGTAAAAAAGTAGCGCAGCATCCCCTAAAGTTGATATCAAATGCTCGAAGCCTTCAATATTCAGGACGGCGCCGGACAGTTTGCTGGGGAACGCGTGTTAAATGGGAATATTATATACATATGTTTTCGGCTTTACAAAAAAAAATATTAGTATAAGCTTGGCGATGTCTAATAATAAAATGAAATAATAATCAAGTTTCGCCTGACCATTTCAAACCCTTCTAATGTCCTCCTTCATGAAATACCATTGGTCATAGCGAGGTCGAGGCGAAGACTTATATTAGCAATATGTATTACGTAACATATTTACCATCACGCCTTCATTTCCACGAAGAGGTACTCAGAGTAGCATAGTACCTACTGTCACGTTTCGCCTATAATGTTATTCGTCACATAGAATAAATAAGTGGTGAGCCTATCTCCGTACACCGAGTACAAGTTCAGAAGTACACTTAGAAACTACAGCCGACCCGGGTATCGAACCCAGGACATGACTTTGTAAAACTGTATACAGTTTCTCTTGAATAAATAAAATTTAAAAAATCGCGAGTCGGACACCAATGGATTTATAGGTCTATAGCGGGACGTAAACTTGACTGGTGAAACGTTGCAGTGTACTTCACTCCTCCGCCTACTGCTTCGCGGATTACAAGCGTGATGTTTTTTTTTAATAGAAATAAAAAGGAGAAGAATAGTAGAAAGGGCTTAATAGAAATAATTTTGATTGCTAAATATTCCAAGTCAACAGTCACATACCACCTTTGTAAAACTTGTGTTATTTAATGAGCAAATATTGTTATTTTATAGAATTTTTCCTATTGGCGCTGGAAAAGCATTATATTACCAGAACAGTAAAATTTATTTATGTATAAACATTGATCGTGTAGCCTGTTCAAGCGAAACTCTGAACAAGACGCCTCATAAATTCCCCTCCTTATTTCTCGGATAGTTCACAAAGTGGTATGAACTTAACATCGCCTATAAACATTCAGTTAAAAAACAATATATTTGTAAGAAACTATATAGAATATTCGATCGACAGTCGCACAACCCACTCGGCCAATTTGTATTTCAAGATTGTAATAAATGGACTCTTTTAAAATTAGAATTAAGAGATACGTGAATGAAATCCATCAATAAGTAAGCATGTTAACATCAAATGATTCTATACAATGTACCTTTTCCTTCACTAAGAGGTTATGACATTATCATAAATGTATTCACAAAACAACTCTACATGATCCACAAATGCTATTAAACAATGCTATTCTAAGATTTTAGTTTATTGAGAGTTTTTAATAACAGTAAACATTGACTGCCTCGTTAGTCGTGTTGGATGCAAGTGCGACTGCCGATCGGGAAGTCCTAGATTCAATTCCCGGGTCGGGTACTACTAAATTTTTCTAATTTAGATTTTCTAGTGGTGACTCGGAGTCTGGATATGGCATAGTGGGAAATTCCTCTGCCTACCTCTTCGGGGATTACAGGCGTGATGTTAAGTTTAAATAACAGAAGAGAGTTGAGTAGGAAAATAAAATAAATGAAACTTGTATTCACTGTTACTGTTCCGAATTTTAAAGGCTGAATAGCGTCAATGCTTTCGTCTGAACGCCGTTATGAACATTAAAATATTGAAAGCGAGAATCATTTTGGCGGCAACTGCGCGCGTTTTGCTGAATTTTGTTTGACAGATACCAACTTTTGACTAAAAAAATTTTAAAAGCATTGAATAGCTCTACGAATCATTACGTCATTAATAGTTCTGTAGTTTTACTGTTAGTTAGGGCAGTACTCTCCGAATACGAACGGTTAAAACCACGGTTTTCCACGTTGACTTATTGTAAGTGCGGGTGGACAAATTTTACACACCATACGATATTATTTACGCACCATAGAGCATATTATTATGAACTCAAATATGTACATTGATCGTTTATCTCCACCTCTCGGCTCAGAGTCTGGATATGCACCCGTGGTATGACAATCAATTCACCACCTATTCCATAGTGGGACGTAAATGTAACTGGCGAAACGTGGAAATGTATTAAACTGCTCTGCCTACCTCTTCAGGGACTACAGGCATGATATTACGTTTATGGTTAAATCAATAATTATGTATAATATATGCATGTTAAATAGAACAAAATCAAAAAGTAGGTGCAATCCTTTTAAACAGATACGATTTTATATTCTATGTTTGAAAAGAAATTCTATTCTATTCTATTGAATTCTATTGGGATTTAAATATTCGAACATTTGTATACAAATTAACGAGAGAGAAGGAAACATATTATTAACCAGTCGCGCCACTCAGACGTTAATTCTATAGAGTAAATGATTCCATCTGGCTTAAATGATATGGCGGGAACTTTTTTTTTAAACAGCGTGGAAACAGCAGACATAATATATTTAGCCTGTAGACTGCAGGAATAGGATTTATAATGTCAGTTAGTAACAGTTATAAATTTAGTATATTAAATTAATATAATTGGTGTAAAAATGCAGGGACCATCTTAGATTAATATAATTACACAGTCCAGTCCACTTATTAAATTATCATAGTTAATACATGATAGTATGAGTGCTGTTAGATCTATTATTCATGGGAATGATGATATCTGATACAACAGTGGACCGACACCACATTAACATTAAAAAAATTGTAAATAACAAAATCAATTTCTCCATGCCTTCGCGACATTCAATATAATTAACTTCCATTAAGTTCTGTTCGCACACACAGAAAATAATGTCACAAAAACTGATCTCAAATTACCCTATTAATATAAATTTCTCCCATAAGAGCACTTAATTACAATAGGTACACCCACGTGAATATCTACCCGAACCCGTATCTGTCAGATACACAGATTATGTGTTAAAGAAAGGTTGTAAGAACGTCATGCCTTGGGCGTAACACCATTAGGCGGGTCACCGGTGCGATGCGAGGGTCAAACGTATTAAATTCCAATGTAACGTTAGAATAATTCAATTTTCGTTAAATACGGAATACATTCAGAGTAACGAATGTAATAAAAACACAGCAAAGATATTTTTCACTCAGTGCTTTCTACCTGATTTGTATAATGCTTTTATTTATTGTACTGGAATGCCTACGATGTGTCGCGTCGTAGACCCTCAAGAGCAGAGCCGAGATTTGTAAAGTTCTTATACCAGATTGTCAAAGTAAGTTCTAGAAAGTTAGTTTTAGTAAGAGCCTCGTTAATATGGACTATCATTTTATAAGTGTAAATTACGCTAAATTATCATGATCATCAGTCGTTTTATCCGACTGGTCCCTTAACAGAATGAAAACGATCACAGTGTACAAAGTGTCAAGTACTGGTTATCAGACTTTACTCGTCTTGAAAACATTATTTATGGAACGCTCTAAGAGCCTGAGATTTCCTCGCAATCTATCGCTTCACAATAACAGCCATTGATATTTAATCGTAAAACGCACATCTTGTTTCGTAAACACGCACGTGCCTGGATTTGAATCCAGAATCCCCTGATAGGAGGCTCAATTCTGAAACACAAGACCGCATATGTAATAACTCAGTTTCAAAAATATAAACCTCACATTAAAATATTTTTTGATCGTCATACAATATCTTTAGAAGATAACAAATGTAGGCAATGGTTATTTATTCATCAATCCTAACAATTTCCGAAAGCATTGACTGTAGCATTAAGGATCATTTGCATTATATACGTTATAATATATGTATAAAGGAGCTATTATAGCATTATATATAAATATAGCTATTATAGCATTATATATAAATAGCCTTATATATAAAGGAGCATTATAGACGTCTCGAACTTATTTTGACGATAAAATTAATACAATTTCAACCCCGAAATATCCGTTGGACACTGAAATTTTTTGTTATTTAGTTTTAATTTATGCATCAAAAGCATTAAATATTGATATCTCCGACATGCTGTAAGATGATGATCCGACGTGACTCTCTTTGAATATGTATTCACTTGTTTAAAATGCTCACATTAAAAATAACCGCGTGGAGTTATGTGGACCATTTCGTCGTTGAAGGGTTTTAATAAAGGGCTACCTTTGTAGGGATTTAACATTTATCCCACGTACATACACGCGTATATTTGTCTTCGTTTGTTCTGTGGTTGCAAAGCTTCCAAGAAGGCGGCGGTATATATGGTAATACTGAGAGTATTAAACCAGGCACAAGTTCTTAGAAAATCCCAACCCTATAGCTTCTTAGTAATAGTTATACTGGCATTTAAATACGAGTATACCGTTAAAACCTTACCCATTATTTGGGACAACATTAGTACCGAGTTTTTCACGAGATGAATGGAATTGAACAAAAGTCTATTCTAAGAGTTCGAAAGCGAAAACACAACAATATGCCTATTTCTGTTGTTAAATAAAGTTTCAGATAAATTCGTAATAATTGTTTGTCATTCGTATTCTCATTATTTAGTCCCGGTTATATATATACGTATATATAAATATCTGCTCAATGGAAGGTCTGTTACTAATTTGTATTTATCGTACAATTCATTTAACATCACTTGTAAAAAAAATTGAACGTAACATTACAGCACACTTTCCTCCAAAGGGGTAGGAAGGTGAGTGTATTACTTCAACGTTACATGTTACCTATGGGTGAGCCTACAGCCACAATATTGTGAAAACTATAACCTCCGATAGGAAACTTTAATGTTAGTTTCTTGATTATTTATTATAATAAGTATATAGCCTACACATTTTTTTTTAATTGAGCGTCTGAAAGTAACATCACACCTGTAATCACCGAAGATTTAGGCAGAGGAATGAAGAGCACATGCCCAGACTCCGAGTCACTACTAGAAAATCTAAATTAGAAAATTTAGTAGTGCCTGACACGAGAATCGTACCCCGGACCTCCCGTTCGGCAGTCGCACTTGCAGTCGCACCAACACGACCAACGAGGCAGTTAAGCGTCTAACCATATTATAATGCAAAAGAACATAGCGAGGAAAGCTATACAGTGTTTTGAGGTCGTCGTAATATTTACCAAGGCGTGTGAAATTTACTTAGCCGCGCTTGTTCAGTGCGTGTTATTATTCCAAGATCGAACTAATATCTAAAAGCGAGACAGCAAAAATATCCGATAGCCATAATCCTTGTAATTTTTTTTCTTACTCTTTTTATCATTTCACTATTGGAATACGAGTCTCCTGTCAGATTGAGAGGGTTAAGGCCATAGTCTGCTACGCTGGCCAAGTGCAGGGTAACATACTTCACACGCTTTAGAGAACAATTTTTATTGCTATGAATGTAACATCGTAAGGACAGTTTTTATTATTATTAAAATATAATCTCTTTTATTTTTCTTCTATTGGACTCTGGACTTCTTTCATAATGATAAGATTTACGGTATGAAAAGGATGAGGTATGTAGAATACGGGTATCAAGTCTGCAAGAATAGATAATTTTGGCGCTTCATACTGCCTGCCTACTTAATAATATCCCAAAATACAATGAATATAAAATTCAAATCAGCCAGTAATAAAATATTTTCGATTACCCATAAAGACGATTGAGTTTTTGTATATAAACTCAGTCGATATTAAAAAAAACATTTGATAGCATATGAGTCCGAAAAATTAAGACCTGGTGCCACTTTACGATCACAATTGGACTAAATGAAACCATTTCAATGCTGTTATGAAAACTATTTGAATACTTAATAAACCAGCCAGTGGTTCATGCGCAAACTATTTACATCCACTATACGACGGTGCATTCAGAGAGGAAATATTTTTCCAGCAATTCTTTCAAATGAAAACAATGACAGAGTTGTCATTGTGCGTCATATTACTACAGCCAATCGCATTATTTTCATATTTCATTCGTATTGCCGTCGTTATACATTATGCTATTATACTCTTTTATATTAGGCTCCTCAGAGATAAAACTATAATATATGTATATTATAGCAAGGTGTATAATCATATTAACAATATACATATGTATTTTGTACAGTAAAGGTCTTGTGACCACATACGTAGCTAATAATATCTATATACATAAATACATATTTGTTACGTCGCCAATATACTATACGTGAACAGTTATAGCAAGACATATCTGGGTATAGCAGGCCATATTATTGCGCAGGCATTGACCTAAAATACATATTTTATAGACATTGACATTTTAAAAATCCGTAAATTATTATAATAAATAAATTATTATAATAAAATTATTATAATAAATAAATTATTATAATAAAATTAATGATATAATTAATCATTACCACCAGTTTGTATTAGAAATATAAAACCAAATATTTAATATGGATTTAATGGCCTTAAATACAAAAAAAAACAATATCGTTATTTATTAATTTCAACTACGCCAGGTTTTATACTTAGTGTCCCCATAGTTTAGTTTAACGCTAACATTTTTGCCATTTACCGTGTACAAAACGGTATTGGCCGGGAACTGGCAACACCTTTTATTGATCTGTCAAATTTTCCATGAACACGTCAAACATGTCACGTCCAACCTAATAACGCTCCTTGACCTCGCTAACCGCGTTGCGGCTTAACGTAATCGAGTCCATTCAAGCGGACGATTGACTACATTTATCATCGTAATTGGATATTTACTTTGTACCATAATTTGATTGGATATTAATTTGAATATGTAACGCTCATGGGGCTAAATCATCGTTCAACACAGTATATATTATAGACGCGAATTGTATAAACAAACGTCGCTTATATAAACAAGCTACATATGTTTTAATTAAATTCAATTATAGCTTCATTTCTTAAGCTTCAACTAAATTAAGATATGCGTATTTCCGCGTACACAACTGCTACACATAGGTTGGTATACACTGGGATTTATAAACGCGTAGGGAGACAAAAATAAAGGTCCATGAACCTGTCTAAGCTCTAATTATCTCATATTTAACCGTGTAAATTTTACACGATATTTAAGCGATAAGCATTTAATATTACATGTGTGTTTAAAACTAAAATATAAAGTGTGCTTAACACGTGTGTATGTATGTGTTTTTCAAATCTTCATTAAATAAAATTGAAATAAACTTCCCATTTTCTATAGATTTAGCGCTACAGTACCATACCTACTATGAAATTGAATTCAAAACTAATGTAAATATATAGTATTTTGTTCAGAATAATACTAAGAGTAATTTACTTTATTTAAAATAATGCTATTATAAATAGTTAATTTTTCAAAAACATATTCTAATTGAGGACGGACATTTGATTACTATTTGATTTATATGCTTTCGAAGATGTAAAAAAATTCAACAGTAGGGGCATTTCACGTGAAGCGGACAGGGAAAAAAAAGTGAGGTTCTGAAAATCGATCATATTCGGCCCATTTATACTTCTAGTAGGTATGAATGTGAACACAAAATATTTTTTTTGTATAATGAATATTTCACGAGTTATGGGTTTCTAAAGAATTGTCGTAATTCGAATATCAATTTTATGAAAGCACTTTTTCGAATTTAACAAATTTACAATAAAATATTTAACATAGCGATACATATTGGAAAAATACTGTTCTTTTTAACTATAAATTAAAATAAAAAAAAAAACAAAAAATTTCGTATCCAAAACCGGAAGTAAACTTTTCAAACCTGAATTTCAGTCACTTCAACCATTTTTTTTTTTTTCCTTTCGGAATATAGCTTAAACTATATTAAAAATACCCTAGAGAATTCAAAATGGGATTTCTATTAGTTTAGGAGTTAGATCGAT
>DWFO01000337.1:0-21767 GCA_018246595.1 Mimoniades nurscia nurscia
TTCATCGCCTCAATGGTTTTGTTCCAGAGCTCTCTGTTATACTTCACAGGTGTGTGACGACGTTTTTCGAACTCGAAAGAGGGGTCGATAGTCAATTCCTTGCCAGCAGTTTTGCGGTATGCTTTGGTCCATTTGGTTTTACGCGGGTTCTTCTTCTTTTTGAACGCTGCATGGCACTTTGAACGACAAAATCTGAAAATCTAAACAAGTGTCACGTCTTATGTACAATGTTATGAAATGTGTAAATAGTAATGTGTGATATAATGCA
Source organism: Mimoniades nurscia nurscia (assembly GCA_018246595.1). Taxonomy (NCBI): domain Eukaryota; kingdom Metazoa; phylum Arthropoda; class Insecta; order Lepidoptera; family Hesperiidae; genus Mimoniades; species Mimoniades nurscia. The sequence continues at coordinate 269 of DWFO01000337.1, forward strand.
ACTGATGCTTACTTTACAATCATTTCTTACGAATTGGATCCCATGTCCAGGATATATCCTGGACGAGCAGAAATAACAAGTTTCTATACGCATCTTTGCACGTGCTGTTTTGGTTCTATGACAGCACGTCAGAAAAGAACCAACATGGCCACATGTCAATATTGCCAGTGTAATAACTTGTCTATGCTAAAATATTTAAAGATAAATTAAATTATTTACTGACGACAATTTTCATTCTGTGTAAAAAAATAATAACTATCGGATATTGTTTATTGATGTTAAATACATAAGCATTTATACATAAGCAAATATTGTTATATAACCAATTTATTACAAAAATAAATACAACTACGGTATACATAGTTGCTACTAGTCAACACTAGATGTCACTACGTAAATGAAATATTCAAGTAATGTAGAAATTGTTTGTTTCCTTGTAAGCCGGGATATCACAAAGTGGATAGACAATTTAACTTTTCAGTTGACTGCCCGATTTATCGCTTTCCTAAAATACCGGCATGTTTACTGCGTTGGTTGGATGTTAAGCTTCTAATTACTTTAGAGTAAGTGTATATGCCTCAAGGAGACTATTACGAGTGTATTTCGTGCCTTATAGAGATAATTGTGTAAGCCAGTAGTCTTGTGTGTATTAGACCTTATTAAGGAGAGAGTTTGTTGTTTGTGAAACATTTTCAATGCAGAATATTGACAATCCTGATGGCACGTTGTGCTACATGAATAGAAACAAGTAGGTGTAATTGTTAGCCTTTTATAAAAACAAATAAATTAAAACATATTATAAATTTAATTAAGATACAATACCTATACAACATTTACAAGACCAATAAAAAAATCTTCTGACGGTAACAAACCGATGATCAGTGCACAGCATAATGTATCAGCGTTTATTTGTGTCGTTAAGTGCATAATGGCTGTACTGTTATAAAATTTGAAGTTTCTAAGGTGCAAAATTCTTGACTGTTTTTTTTAAAATTTCGTTATTGCAGTTAGAATCTTATTAGAAACAGTATTAAGATATTTAGTTTCGTATGAGATCTAATCAATCGCTAAAAGGATTCTATGCTCGAAGAATTTTTTCGAAATTCGAATTCTTCGTTTGTAGTGCTGCGTCTACCTTTTCATTTTCGGAAGCAGCTGCTTTATTACAGCAAAATGTATATCCGTTGTAATTTTATAGTCGACTATTACATAGTAGTTTATTAATCATAGTTATATAAACTAGAGATGATTAATAAGTGAAGAATCATATCTCATAATGGATGTATGTAAGGGGTTGATACAACGGCAATGGAATAACCTATCCCACTCAACTTTCAAATTCCAAAAGTACACGATAAAGTCCATCGTACCAGTGACTTACTTAACATTACATCCACAATACAAATAACATTAGCATTGTAACGAGTGTCGCCGGTGGTCTAGCTAGGGTTAGTAGATCTACAACCGGCTTCCGGGACATTCCGCCCTGACATTCTTATATTGAAGATGATAACAGTAGTTCATGTTAGTTTAGATTGTTAGGTTATCTTACAGGAGATTAAATTAAGTTAGAGTATATTAGGTTATGTTCGATTGTTATGTTAGTAAAGTATGTTAGTTAGGTTATGTTATGTTATGTTAGTTAGGTTATGTTATGTTATGTTAGTTAGGTTATGTTATGTTAGTTAGGTTATGTTATGTTAGTTAGGTTATGTTATGTTATGTTATGTTAGTTAGGTTATGTTATGTTAGTTTGGTTATGTTATGTTAGTTAGGTTATGTTATGTTAGTTAGGTTATGTTATGTTAGTTAGGTTATGTTATGGTAGTTAGGTTATGTTATGTTAGTTAGGTTATGTTAAATTCAAATTCAAATATCATTTATTCAAAATTGGTTCATTACAACACTTTTTATGTTATGTTAGGTTATGTTATGTTAGTTAGGTTATGTTATGATAGGTTATGTTATGTTAGTTACGTTATGTTATATTAGTTAGGTTATGTTATGTTAGTTACGTTATGTTATGTTAGTTTATATAAGGTAAGGTTACATTAGGTACAGTTAGGTTATCTTCGTGTCGTAGTCACATAATTATAGCCTTTCCTGAATGGTTTCTTCTGAGCTGTCTGAGAAATAGCAGATTCTATGGTAGGATTTTATACGCAAGATACAAGTTCTACGCAGAGCTTATGTGTGTGGTAGCTGGAAAATGATATGGGCTGGAAAATGACACGGGATTTGAACGCAGGACCAATGAGGCACATAATGATGATATACTTAAACGGCGCAAGTTAACATGTGACTTGGGCAACGATATTTTAAGCAGTACCTGCAGGTGGCGGTCGCGTGGCAGCCCTGGCCAGCCGTCCGCGCGATAATGGCAACGTGCTTAGCCTGACTATTGCCGCGTCGCCGCCGCCGCGCGCCATCGTTTAATAGCGAATTATCTGTTTCGGCGACTTGCGTGGAATGTTTATATACATTTCGACGTCCCACCATTCGTACGTTTCACAGTGACATGCGACTATTCGCTCGGTAACAGACATAATGCATGTACTTTGGGATCAGATGGCCGTGTGTGGAGATGTCCCGGAATATTATTATTATTATTATTATTATCTGGCTACAAAAAGTTTATACATAAGTATATATTCCGATGTGTAATTATGTAGTTTTTCAGTAGCCTGGTTTTCGTATCAGCTTCTGCGTATTTTGGGATAATACAATACAATATAATATAGTTTATTATACACTTTAATATTAATTGATATTAGGGCTATAGGGATAGGATTGTTACTATAAATTGGTACAGTTGCAATGAATAAGTGTAAGGGCATTATTAGTTAGTGTCTGATCTACTCGACGGCGATCACAGACGTATTGGCACTGCTGGAAATTGAGATGTTCTGCTTTTACATACATGTGGACCGGAAACCACATGTTTCAGCCTGAAACACAAATTTAACAGTAACAATAGCTTCACGATAGAAATGCAGTGTAGCGATGATACCGCCCTGGGCGTACCGAATTATAGTAATTATCTATTTCAGTACATATGAATTACAAAAACGTGATTTCTCCTTCAAGGTTTGGAGAGCCCACAAGCGGCGAAGACTATGTCCTATGTCTAATACAATTTATACGACTAAGGCCGATGACAATGATCCTTATTAAACCTTATAGATTTTAATTTTCGTAATCTGTGTAACTACGATAATAAATATTATACACACGAATACAAAATGTAACCAAAAAAGTTTCTAAAGTTCACTATTAAATTTTCTAATTTAGATTTTCTAGTGGTGGCTCGGAGTCTGGACATGTGCCCGGTGTATGGCTCACCACTTATTCCATAGGGAGACGTAAACGTAACTGGTGAAATATTTGAGTGTTCTACATTTCTCTGCCTACCTCTTCGGAGTTTAAAGGCGTGACGTTACGTTTTTTAACCAAACAAAAATTGGAATAAGAAACGAGATAGAAAAATCCAAAAAACTCACTAGGAATATATCAAAATAGTTACGGTCATAATTAGAACAAAAAATATTACGTACTAAACGTAAAATAAAATATTATTGAACTTAAAATAAAACGTAAAATATTATTATTTTAGCAACAATTTATATATTTGTATAAGAATTTATTCAAACACCTTTTGCTCAAGAAACCTTAGACAGGGTCGCAATCGCTCGCACAGCGATAATGAACCCCTCACAAGGACTGTTCGAAATTCAAATTTGCCGCCATTTTCACAAACCTTGTGAGAATGCCGGCAATGTAAACCAGATTTACTCGTGTTTGAGGAAATATTAAACAGCATGTACGTTACATTGAAACATTAAGATAACATTAATGAGATGGTAATCACGTTGGTACCGTCTAGACGCCGTTTCTCAGACGTTCCGATCGTAAAACTGTCCCAACGTAAGCCATGCCCTTAAAATGTCGATATATCTTTAATCTGTATAAATTCTATTGAATATTAAATTATCTACTGAGTCCGGTAGATATCAAGTATCTAACAATAATTACACGAAGCAAATTCACAATCTAAGCATATTTATAATCTGTCGTGGTGTTATGTGTTTTAAATTATCAAAATTAGGCCTTAAAGAAAAGACTTGAAGAGATTATTACTCTCCTCATGTCAGGTGGATATAAGTCATGTCGACGGAAACCACCTTGGACATCTTCATCTATTATTAATTAACTGAGAATAAACAGGTCGTGTTCATTCATAGAAGTGGTATAAAAAAACCACTTCTATGAAATGACCGGTTAAATAAGTATATTTTCATCTGTCTCGTGTCAAATATTCGTAATTTTTCCTCGACTCCTCACGTCTGTTGCATTCATTAGTACTAGGTACTACGTAACAATGAAAAAACCTATAAATTGAATCGTCTTCAAACACGCCGTCTCTATAAAAATAAACACCTATTTTCTTATCGCCTACGCAGAATCATGAATGCACCAAAATCGATACATTCTTCACTGTACGACTAGCCGCGAAAGTGCACATCACGAATTAATATCCGTGCACGTTGAATTCAACCTTATTGGATAGTTAATACAATCCTTAATAGCATAGCAACGTATGTTGTTCGAAGTGTCTCACTTTCAATAACTCAAAATTATTATTCAGAACCTGTTGGTCGCATGTCACCTCGTATGTCACTACCGACTAAGCGATGTTCGCTTTTTTTCAATGCAACTCGTTACAAAAAATGCATGCGACGTTCCATTTGCATAAATCGCATTCGGAATTGGAAATGTACGAGTGCATATAACTGGTGTTGTGAGAACTTCGAAAAGTGCATTTGAGAACGTCTTGATGTGCAGCGCTGAATTAACATCCCACTGTCATGTATTTTTGCGTGTTCGTTAGTATATTTTGGTATTGTATGACTATGGTTGGTCGTTGGTCGTGTTGGTTGCCAACGCGACTGCCGGTTGTGAGGTCCTGGGTTGAAATTCCGGATCGAGGACTATATTAGATTTTTCTACCTTAGTTTTTCTAGTAGTGGCTTGAAGTCTGGATATGTGTGTATGGTAACCCCACTTGGGATCCTTCGATCAGTAGTCGCGCTTGCAACCACTCGATAACGAGGCAGCTAATAGCTTCAGCGGTTTACACATTAATTTTCAGGCAACTGTTTAAGTAATTTGTGAATTTCAGAATTTATATGCGATGATCGCCTATACATATAATCTCAGCGCAAAAACAAAAGAAAATCGGAGACCAAAGTTAGCACAGCACTTAACATAGAAAAGACCGAGAAGATACGTTCGAAATTTATTGAGTGTTAGTCCTCGACTTGTATCTTAACTTAATGCATTCTCATTTAATCAGAAGTGCGACCACCACCGCCAGCCACCACTCACAAACAAGTGATAGCAACACTGACCATAGCAAAAGGATGTAACAAAAATATCCTAAGTCTATTCAAACGATACTTAGAACTTATGTTCATTGATGATTGTGGGCCTCTGGGCGTACTGCACATTATCTAACACACAGCCGCCTAAGCGCTGCGACTAGTCGATTTGATTTGTTAGTTCTGTTTATTAATTTTACAGCACTAATCGTCCTGTGGTTTCGAATTCAGCTTCCATTCCGAGGGTCTTGAGTTCATTCCTAACGCGTATTTATCTATTAGTTACTAAAATTAATAATATTATTATATAAGTGTTCACGCCAGGTTTGAAATTCCCGAAGAGGTAGGCAAAGGAGTGTAGTACACTCGCACGTTTCACCAGTTACGTTTAAGTCCCACTATGAAATATGCTTTAAAATATCACGGGGACGGCGAAGGAAAATCTCATGAGCGAAAATGCACGCCTGCTTTCAATGTCCTCATAATGTTTTATAAGGCATGTGAAGTCTGTCAGCCCTTGCTTGATTATGATTTTTTCATTCTGAGGGTAGAGCCATATCCAAATATTAGCTAAGTCAACTGAGTACACTCTAAGCAAAATTACACTAAGTTTACAACACTATACGCCAATTTAATAGGACATAAACGGAATACGAAAGCACTTACACATGAAGGTACCTATTGGATGGCAGTTTTAACTTTAATATTACACGTCATAAACAATAATTAAATATGTTTATATCAATTCGCACAAATTTCTCGTAAATGGACATATAGTATCGCATTCGTTATTTTTAGCGCGCGATTCTAACTGCGCGTAAGTTAGTGCGCGTAAAATTCACATCGTGGTTGCGCGTAATTTACGATTGTTTACGCGTCATTACGCGTGCTACTTACGAACTGATCTGGTTAGCGTTATATGTGTACTTACTTGCTTAGGACTACTTAGGTCAGCTACGGAGCTGTAATTGAGTTCTATTTAGTATTAAGTGTAGTGATTTTGACTTCCGCGCAACTACACGAGTGTCTGGTCCTTTACTGGACGTCCGATTTAAGTTCAGAGTCATATAACATGATGTAGAGAGGCGCTTACGAATGTGTAAAACAGGAAGTATTTGAATTAACAGACATGGTGATACGTTATGGAAATGGTGTAATAGATTCCCCAGGTGTGTAGAATCCCCAGCCATCATTACGTGCTCGTCATGCACTCGTCATGCTCAGGCGATCCGCTAATCGGAATATAACGCAAGGTACTTAAGCAAGGCTGAATGCCCTGGCCACCTATAGGCAGCAGCGTAGGCGGTGAGAGAAACTGCGATCTATTATCTCCAATCATCTTGCTTAAAATTGGGGTTATGGGCAACAAATCTTCAAACGATACCTATGTTTAGCAGTGGACTCAGATAATCATGATGACGAATTTCAGACAATATAAAATTGAGCTCTGTATGCAGACCCGCAGTTGTTATGTGGGACTCAGGGGAGAAGCCCCTGCCTACCCACTAAACACCACCTTGGGGTTGGCTTTGACCCTAAGGGTCTTGAAGCCTACATCGAAATGAAATGTAATGTAACCTATTCGTTTTTATAATTTATAGACAAGGCAATTGCTGCGGCTCCTGCCATTTATTTCTGCCGAATACTTGAGTTACTTTATTAAATTTATTAGTTATAGTTTTGAATTATTAATTAAATAAGTAGAAATAGTCCAAGTTTGGTACCTTCATGAGGATATTATTTATAGTATTACTAAACAACAGACCTTTTGTTACAGCCTATTTGTAACACAATGCCTATTTAATTTATAACTTGATGCCTATGCCTAAGGATTTAATATTGTTACAAAAAATAAGTGTTAAAACTTATCCGTTTAAATCTACTGCTGAAGGAGATAGGGCTCCCCTGAAGGGTATGAGCCTGCAGTCCCCATTCTGGGCATGCGGATTGGAAATCGCAAAGCTTGATCTAAAGCGGGAGAAGGCTAAATTTTATCCTACGTCTTAATTAATTTTGGCAAAATGTTATTTAGTATAGATAAAAAATATGTATTCGCCAGCTGTTTGATGGTGCGAGTTGATATTTTTTATCTGTAAGTATGTGGTGACGTTTCCGATCCGAATATATTGCGACAAGGAAGGTTGATATTAAAATTGTTGAAAAACCGGGCAAGTCTCAGAATCTGCTCTGCTGTAGTGTTCAGTTTTAGTGGTTGATTATGAAGACGACATTATTGTTACAGTGCAATTTATGATAATTGTCATTTGAACTGTTACGAAGTCGCGTTTAAAACTTCATCATGTCTGTTGTGTCGATAGTGGTCTGCGCATTGCTAGTTTCGACGCCTACTAAAGCATTTTATTTACCGGGATTGGCTCCCGTAAACTATTGCCGAGCCGGCGAAGACAATGTGAAATCCTGTAAAGTGAGTACATGTTATGTTGATATATAAAATACCGTGCGAATATAGTTAGGCTTTGTAATTAATAAGTATTTTTAGTTCGTTCAAATATTAAGTTTAATTAGCAGAAAAATAACCAACGTGTAATATCGATAAGAGCGGTGATAAAAATCATTTATCCTAACGCTATTTCTGCAATTAAAAATTATGAGAACTAAACTATTGGCACTTCAACAGAAATGGTCTCTGAAGGCCATTTGCGTTTTGATGATGCAATTGTTTTTATTGAATAGTTTGCATACATAGACATATATATATTTAGCAACAGAGGGCTAATTCTTAACAGTCTGTGATTATTAACATAAAATATTTTTTATTACAGAATGAAATACCCTTGTATGTTAATAGGCTTAACACAGACGAGTCTGTTATACCATTTGAATACCACCACTTCGATTTTTGTCTGTCTGAGGATACACAGTCGCCGGTGGAGAACCTTGGTCAGGTGGTGTTTGGGGAGAGAATCAGGCCGAGCCCATATAAAGTGAACTTTCTAGAAAAGGTGGATTGTAAACGTGTTTGTACGAAAACATACAAGGGTTCTGATACTGAATCAATAAGGAAGCTAAATCTCCTAAAAATGGGAATGACATTATATTACCAGCATCACTGGATCATCGATAACATGCCAGTGACATGGTGTTACCTTGTCAATGACGGTGGGAAGGTCTTTTGCAGTACTGGATTCCCAATGGGATGCCAAGTGCGAAGAGATTTGGTTAGTACTCTTGTTTATTAACAATAGACCAGAATTTAGATGTAATCATATTTGACTGAAAGTGTTGATGCATCTTTCTTACTTACTACTTACTACTTATTAAGACTTCTACTTAGCATGAGCTATGTTTTTGAATAAGTCATTAACATTTGATTATCCATATATGCAGCATTAGTTCAAAATATGATATTTTCCTACAACAGTGCACAAATGGAATTTTGTGATAGTCTATGATGTGGAATATAATTTAAGTTATAATAACATTTTTACCTCATGTTTTAATTCACTCCAGTGTCCTGTTTAACTGAGTGTCTGTGAAAAATTTCAATATCTTTGTTTTAAAGTACCAAATTGCAAAGGTTTTTTAACGTAGACAGTATATTTTGATAGTTATATATTTGTGTTGGTCCTACTAGTCTAACATTTTATCTAAACTTGGGAAGTATGTCATTCTGTAGCCGTTACCTCTTCATTCTGGGAGAGATGTGGGTGGCACAATAATAAAGAGTATGATGATTTATGATGAATAAACTTTTCAACTAAATTAAGTTGGAAATAGTTTTATCAGTAGGTATAATACATTGTGGGTAATTATGGAAAGTTATCCTTGACCCCATTGATTAACAAATAAATCAGCAAAAATGAAACTGTGGCCAGTGCCATATTATAATCACAGATTTATAACACACAATGAATACATTTATGGCAAGAGATTGCCCATTCTACTACTGCATGGTTACACCTAGAAATCTAATAAAACATGACTGCCAAATCATCAACAATTTATTAATAACATCTTGGACTACAATTGAAACCACTACAAGAAAACCATTTTTATCTTCTACTTTTACAACTAGGTATCACATAAACCAATTAAGGAATTGATAATTTCCCTTTACACACTCACTTATCTATGGAACTGATTGATATAACAACATCTAACACATTAATTAAAACGGTTTTATCTATGAACATTAAATATTTTCATCGAATCAAGATATGGCATGATAATACATCCACTAGAATACTATGGCAACACAGGAAAAGATGAGTTGATGTTTTTCAATCATTCCTCAGAATTAGAAATACTTAAGCTAAAGTTAGACTGAAGCATGGAAATGGAGAATATTGTCATGAATTAAATATATATATGGTTTTTCTCACAGCCTCATTGGTTGGGTTTTTTGCAAGCCTGACTGCCAATCGAGAGGTTCTGAGTTCAAATTCCGGGATGGGCACTACCCGATTTTTCTAATTTTTATTTCTTGTTGTGGCTTGCTAGTCTGACAATATGTACAATGTATGGCCAGAGTCTCACCACTTACTCCAACGTGTGACGTAAAGGTAACTGGTGAAATGTGGAGGAATATTACCTACACTCTGCGGCCTACTGTTTCAAGGATCACAGGTGTTATGTTATGTTTATGTTACATATGTTTTTTTACTGCCTGCCTTGGAATTTTTATATGACTGCCTTGTTGGTCAAGTGGTCATCAATGTGACTGTCGATCAAAAGGTCTGGGGTGCAAATTGTGGGTTGAGTGGTATTGGATTTTCTTAACTAGAATTATTAATAGTGGCTCCAACTCTGGATTTGTGTCATGCTTATGGCAGTACTCTCAGCCTCTATTCTGTTGTGGGATGTAAACATAATTGGTAAAAATGGGAGTGTACTACACTTCTCTGCTTGCCTCTTCGGGGATTACAGTTGTGATGTTATCTATATAATTTTTTTATGTTCACTCTTTCAGGATACTTGCACACCTATTGTCGAGACTACCCCAAACCAAGTGGATACATATTATCTATTCAATCATGTCGACATAGAAATCACCTACCACAGTGGCATAGAAGAAGAATGGGGTGTAGGCTTTGGTGACAATGGTGGCCGAATCATATCTGCGAAGGTAATATTAATGGATCATATCAAAGCTAAGACACAATCTGTGATGGTGACCTATTAACACATCTTTTCAGTGTAATATAAAATATACTATAAACAATTGATAGATTGTAAAGGATTCTGCCATCAAGGGCCATAGAATCAGTTTGAACATAGAACTTTTTGGATCAATCGGAAGCTAACATCAAGAGCTAATATCAAGAGCTGAAATCCAAAATTGAGAATAACTGTCTGTATACCTTAAGGAATTATACACTCTTTGTGCTTCGAAAGAAGTGATAAAAAGGGAACAATAATTCAGGTCTTTGTGGAAAATATATACATATGACAGGATATTCCTAGTTTAAATTATGTATTCTTCTTCTTTCCAGATTAAACCAGCTAGCATCAAGCACCAAAACCCAGAAAACCTAGACTGCACAGTTCGCACACCACTCGAAATCCGCAACACTCTTGGCAAGGATGAGACCTTGACTGTTGTTTACTCCTACAGTGTAACATTCCGCAAGAACAACACGATCAAGTGGTCCTCCAGATGGGACTACATCCTCGAGTCCATGCCACAGACCAATATCCAGTGGTTCTCCATATTGAACTCACTTGTGATTGTTCTCTTCCTCAGTGGCATGGTTGCTATGATCCTCCTTAGGACCCTCCATAAAGATATTGCCAGATACAACCAAATGGAATGTGGGGAGGATGCTCAGGTATATTAAAAATCTTTTCATAAAATATATTCTTCTAATAATAATCTTTTCACTAATTTCATAAAATGAATGATTACTTTAATAGTTATATTAAAATGAAATTGAGAATTAAATAAGCACAAAATTATATTCATCGATATTAAATATACATATTTTATTAATACAGATCGTTTGTAAATATTTTAGGAGGAATTCGGCTGGAAATTAGTTCATGGAGATGTGTTCAGGCCACCACGAAGAGGCATGCTGCTTGCAGTATTCCTTGGATCTGGGGCTCAGGTACTTCTTTTGTAATGTGTTAATTAGTTTGAAATACATGGTGAAGTATTACAAACCAATATAAATATTGAATCTGTTACATTGTTTTCATTGTGATTGTGACACAATCATTGTGTTCATTAGTTGATTGATTTCTTGATTCATAAATCGATTAAGTGAATGTATATGCTTGTTAATTTGCAGGTGTTCGGCATGACCCTGGTGACGCTCGCGTTCGCGTGCCTGGGCTTCCTGTCGCCGGCCAACCGCGGCGCGCTGATGACCTGCGCGCTCGTGGCCTGGGTGCTGCTGGGCGCCGCCGCCGGCTACGTCAGCGCGCGCGTCTACAAGAGCTTCGGCGGCCGCCGCTGGAAGAGCAACATCCTGCTCACGTCCATGGTGTGCCCGGGGTGCGTACCAGCACCGTGGTACCGCACCGCGGTGGTCGCGTCAAATATTATAATTTATATTCTCTCATGTTACATCATATTAGAATGGTTACGCTAATCATGTGATTAATATTTAATAATAACTCTTGTTACATCTTTTTTATACAGAATCTTTTTGGTTATTATTCACCTTATATCTATTGTGTGTAAAGTCAAAGTAATGTAATTTGATTGTAACAGTAATCATCGATCTAGCTTACTACTATTACACGATCAAACATAGTTAATCTGTTGTGCTCAAAATGGTTTTGTCCAACCACTTTCTATATCTGTGTTAATTTCGACCAGATGGTGCTGTAATAATATAATAAATCAGGGAGTTTAGAAAACTCATGTGAAACAGCTAATAAGTTTAAAAAAAAAAATGTAAACTTTGTGTAAATTGTAAATGGTGTATTAAAAGTTTTTTCATTATATTAATTCTGATCAATTTGATTTCCTAGAGTGGTGTTCTCACTGTTCTTCATAATGAACCTGGTCCTGTGGGGCAAGGGCTCGTCTGCGGCGGTGCCCTTCTCCACGCTGGTGGCGCTGCTGGCGCTGTGGTTCGGAGTGTCCGTGCCGCTTACCTTCATCGGCGCCTACTTCGGCTTTAGGAAGAGGGTATGTCACAGTCTAATATTACAGGAATCACATAATTTGTCTCTTTACCAGACTATATTAATCTTTTCTAGTCATTTTATAAGCTTTTCAGTCTAAGAATGTTATTTGATCATGTGTCCATTACTAATAGGCAGCCACACAAGCAGTTGGCATGAGATATTTGACATCACATAATATACAGTAAGGTGGTTTAGAGAACATAATAAATAATACTAATTGTAAGATCTATCCCATTTTCAAAATTAAACAATTGTACATATATTGTATTTGGTTTCTATTTTTACTTGTCTTTCTTAACTCACAAAAAACTTAAATGTAATGCTTAAAGAACCATTGTACTGTTATCAGATCTTAGAGCACCCGGTGCGCACGAACCAGATTCCACGGCAGATCCCCGAACAGTCGCTGTACACGCAGCCAGTGCCTGGCGTGGTTATGGGCGGTGTGCTGCCCTTCGGTTGCATTTTCATTCAACTCTTCTTCATCCTCAACTCTTTATGGTCCAGTCAGGTATTACACTGTCCCAATATTTATTTTATACAACATTGTTACTCCAACGACTGGGTGACTGTAGTTTTGTAGAGCAGCCTGGCAAGGCACGACTTAGCTGCCGTCGGACAACAGGGTAGGCAGTGCGAGAGACTTCTGTGCGGAGCCTCAACATAGGTCTAGAATGGGAATTATGGGCAAACAAATACCTTATTTTTAGGAAAGACCCATTTCCATACTTGTCTTGACTGGTTAATAATTTTGAAGAATTTACAAAGGGTATTTATTGTAAGAGAATGATACCAGTATTAAGTTCGCCACTCAAACCGTATAATAATGTTATTGTGTTATATATAAGTAATGCTGAAAGAAAACCCCTACCCTGACCCATGTCCCTTCCCACTCTACCACCTATCCTCTTCCCCCTCCCTACTCCCCTCAGTCGCTCATACCCGTCCTCTCCCACACGAATCTTCCCGTTCCTGCTACCTATTTTATCCACTGAACAGCATCATTATAATTCAAGCTTTGATATAATCATGCAAAGATGTAAAATCAGTCAAGCTTAACCTAGAAACTTATGTGAAATATATTTACTTTCAGATGTACTACATGTTCGGCTTTTTGTTCCTGGTATTCGTCATTCTTGTGATCACATGCTCGGAGACAACGATCCTGCTGTGCTACTTCCACCTGTGCGCGGAGGACTATCACTGGTGGTGGCGCGCCTTCCTCAGCGCGGGCTCCACGGCCGGCTACCTGTTCGTGTACTGCTGCCATTACTTCGTCACCAAGTTGAACATTGAAGATGCGGCATCCACCTTTCTCTACTTCGGCTACACGTTCATCATGGTCTTTCTCTTCTTCCTTCTCACGGGAACGATCGGCTTCATGGCCTGCTTCTGGTTCGTGAGGAAGATATACAGTGTGGTGAAGGTCGACTAGGCTGGTTTGTGCTAAAGGACTATCCATTGGTACGGCAGAGGTGTGTTGCATTAGAGTTGGGAAGCAGCATAACTCTACAAATCTTATCACCAATCTCAACGTTAGGGACCCTTAATGCAGCCACATTCCTCTACTTTGACTATGTTTTCATCAGTCTTTATTATGTTTCACACTGATACTGTGGCAATCCTTTATTATGTGAGGATGATGTATGGTGTATAGAGATCCATCCTACCAGTCAAAATTTATTTTTTAAGAGATGATGTGTTGGAATGCCGTTTGAATGATATGTAGTTCACTGAACTGCTATTTGATATGAGTAAAACCCATTCAACAGCTGTTTGGGGCTTCATGAGATTATATTTAAAATTATGTTTCCAAATGTTACAAGGCCTAAAGCAAAATCCTGCTTTTAGTTTTTCAGACGTTCTTATATATTTTATATTATTGTGCAGCAGGCCCTGAGTATTTAAAAACACCCAAAAGATGGTTACCCTTATACATTTACTCAAATCTTTGCTGTAATAGTTTGCTGTCTAGTTTAACTATCTGAAGTCTTTGCCCAAAAGTAGGCCATAATTGATTAGTTCCATAATATCCCTGTATAACAAATAATACAAAGCAACAAGTAAAACTCCACAGTGTTCACTTCAGCGAGATTTATTGAATATGGTGTATAAAAATAATGCAATGAATATGTAATGAAAGACTGAAGTTACAACAATTTTCAAAGTGTTGGCAGAGGACGAAGGTTGAGTATTGCTGCTGTATGCAATGTGATTAATGAATGAACTATATCCTTCATATTTGTTAGTCATACATGAGGGTTTTTAGATGTTCATTTGTAAAACTTCCTTAATACATAGTATGTATTTATGATTTAAACATCTGTACATAAGATATAAAATAACTTTAGAATATATTTATTGCATAACATTGAGGCAACTTCAAGAAAATTGCACAATAAGTTAGAAGTAATTGTGGATTCTTTAAAAAAAACTATGTACACAGAAAGGTATTTTCTTTAAGTATGAAACCAACTCACAGATTTATATTAGAGCAGATAGTATTTAACCATGTTAATTATTAATCACTCAATATTTCAATCTGTTTTTTTAGGAAAAATATCAAACAATTGAAACTGTTAACCTGATTTGTTGTGAAGTCGGATTTTTGTGTTTGCATGTTGCTGAGTTAAGTAAATGAATGGGTAATATCAAATTGATAATAGATTTTCTTACACTGTTTTAGCATTTTAATGAGTGGCAGGACTTGTTGTAGTCAAGTATCAGTTAGTTTTGATACAAGTCTTCGGTCTGGTTGTTTGCCCATGGAAACTGTTCATACAATGTTTAATATATGTAACAAGATACAGTTACTAGTTATGGTTAAAGATTATAAATCTAAATAAAACTAAACAAAAATACAAATTATTATTTTATCCAAGAATAACAAGTAAATAGAAACAATCTTATACCATCTAGTCTAAGAAAAGTCTTGATTAATCATTTGGGAATGCTACTTATGAGTAGATTTGTAAAGGAACTGCTTACGTCTTTCACAAGCAGAGTCTAAGTGAAAAATTTCTCATGTTTAATTGAGAAACGTTATTAATGTAAATTATTGATTAAGAACCCTATTCTTACACTCTTTTTAGCTAGCAATAAAATATATTTATTTTCACATTAACTAATTAAAAATTCAAAGAATAATTGGATCAGCGAATGCATGATCAACAGTCAACTGATAACAGGCATGATGTCATAATACTTGCTTATCTAAAACTTGGGCTGCCATAATAAAGTATTATGAATGAGATAATACATATTCTTGCATATAGATAACATTATAAATTAAAGTATGTAACAGAAAGCAATATTAATTACTGAATAAAGCTAAATGTAGGAAACACATAGCGAGGTTATTTGGAGAATGTTAAACGTAAATAATTCCAAGCTCAAGTATGAATAAGGTTTATTTTAAATTGTACATTCAGGTTGGTCAGATTCGGATTTAAGTCCAGTTGCATAATGTGGACCCGATTAGTTGCGGACCTATACGGGTTGGGCCACGGCAAAAAAGCAAACGTGACTCAAGCCGGTTTTTACATAGGCAAAGAGTAATGTGGTAACACACGAAATATTTAACAATAAAATAGTTAATCGTTACGGTTCGAAAACGTGCACAACGAACGTTTTTACAATCAAAGGTCTATTTGTAAACTCATGTATGTAATTTAGATCACACATACAGATTTTGTTTGCAAATTTTAATAGCATTGTTGCCCTGATTATTTAAATTGTTCAATGTTTTATTTTCGACGCCAATTTAATTAGTGCTCGCATGATTGTCTATAAAACGGAGCAAATACATTAAGAGCAGACAACATGAAACCTCATAACTTGTGTTTATTTTTCTGAGGCATTTATATCTCCATGGGTATATAACCACTTTACATGATGCTGCATGCTCATTTAATACAATATAAAAAAGTATATGTGAAGCCAGTACAAAATTGTGGTAACCAAAATGATTACATCGGTTAATTTTTTTTATCAATTATCTTGAATGTGTGTTATGGCGTTTATTTGTATTTTAGTTTTAAGGTGTTTTAAACTATGCTTCATTTATTGGAAAACAGTTGATTGTAAACATTAAATTTACTATTACAAAATTGTTTTTATTTATAAAGTGCCTGCCAGTATCAATTTCAATTTGGTAAACTTAAGGCCCACCTGCAGTTGTAACGTCTTAGATGATGGTGAAGATAAGTTCAATCAGCCATTCCATTAGTTGCAATGTTAACATACATAGTATCACCTGAAATGTCTGAATAAGTACAAAGATAGCGTTGCCAGAATTTTTTTGTTGTCGGAATTATAAAACAGTGAAAAAAGTGGGATTCTTTCGTCGAAAGCGGGACATGGTTAAAAAACCTTTATAATCACAAGTTTTTAAAATATTTATCTTTTTATTCGAGTTTAAACTTACGTTTACGTGACAATAGATAGCTAAATAAAAAATATAATATTTAAGCTTGCTCAGCACGCTGCACGCACGGTCGAGTTATCCCCAAAAACGGGACTAAGCCTGATTCGCGCGGAACATCAATTTCGATTTAAAAATCAGGACGTCTCGCCAAGATCGTGACCTCTGGCCACCCTGTACACAGAGGAGTGTAGTACATTCACGTGTTTCAACTTTCAACAAATACATTTGCGTCCGACCATAGAACCCTGTTCTATGGTCGGACGCAAATGTATTCATCCCCTGATGAACCTATTGCTATGGTTTATGAACCAGAAGCAAATCAAGACTGAGCCACTACTAAAAATTCCATGTTAGAAAAATTGAATAGTACCTGACCCGAGTATCGAACCCAGGAAGTCTCTATCAGCAGACGCGGTTTGAAATCAGTCTATAAACGAGGTAATCAGCAGTAACAGACTAATAAAGCAGTAATTGTACAGGCAATGCTATAATTTATTTAATTAAAACTAGTCGAATTTTAAAATTTTTAATGCCTAATTTATTAAAACACTAAAAATATAATTAACAAGAGTAGTTACAGTCAACAGGCGCCCGCAAATATCACAGATACAAAATTTTAAAATTAAAATGCAAACCTGGGCCTTCTGAAAGTAAAATGTTGTCTATTTAACATAAATTAATTTACTATGAAGAAAAGAAATGAAATTGTTATTGGAAATACGATAATAATGATCAGTAATATCAATCACTATCACTACTTTCTGAAAGATCAGCTTTATCTTTCGGCAGAATTACTCTTTTTTTCACTGGTTTTCTTTTACGATCAATTTTCGTTTTTCTGAAAATCTCTATAGCTTTCAGTTTATTTTGTAAAATATTCTGCATATCCTTCTCTCTCTGAGGAATGATTTCCTGCAATCTATCAGTCTTGGGAATATTGATTTCAATGCTACCTTCGGATAACGTACACAATTTCTCACTTTTAACAATCTTTTTATTCTTAGCTGCCTTAGTTCCAGTAATATTAGAAGGAGCATTTCCATCATGTTGCCTTTTCCTTCTACCTTTTTGCTTTACACCAGTTGTTGTTTCGATTTCTCCAGGCAGATCATCTTTCGCTACCAAATCTGTTTCTAAGTTTCTCTTTTCAGGGTCCATTTTTTGAACGGCAGCTTTCACTCTTTTACTCATCTGATCTTCTAAAGACTGGAAATCAATTTTCTTCTTGAAATAGTCCTGAACTGTCTTTTGGGTCTTACGTTCGAGCATTCTTTTTAATACTGGCTGCACAATAACATCTAATTTATTCTGGGACCAACCAAATTTAGCCTTGGTATAATCACGTAACTCGGTAATGTTTAATTCACCCCATGTGAATTTCTCTTTACTTTTTTCTACATTAGGATCTAGATATGCTTGAACAACCTGGGAAGTACAAATTACATGTTCCTAGGCGATTTAAAAGTTAAAAAATCATTAGACTGAAAATGGTTTATTATTGACAAGAATTTTCAGTTTTCTATTTTTCTAATTTAGTAATGAAAACGTATTTTAAAGGTAAAAACGAACAAGCAATAAGTAACACAATTTAAACATTTGTATCAATACATTAATACTGAATTTCAAAAGCAGTACCATAGTTACTTTGTGATCAATACTTACTCGAACACTGGGGAAGTCATCACCTAATATAATATTATGCAATTTCTTTTTTAAATTAATATTGTCAGTTCTCCTACCAGCTCTAACCCACGATTTAAACTCTTGTAAACCAGTGATAATTTCTTGATATTTCCCCTGTTTAGAGTTTTCTTTGAGTAATTGCCTTTTGTTAAAAGGGAAAGAAGCTAAAATTTCCAAAGCTGTCACTGGTCCTACACCGGTCACTCCAGTTGTATAATCACTCCCCACCAATAACGCCAGTAATATCAGCTGTTCCCTAGACAGATCTGCAATAGATATTATATACATTTGTATACATTACATATTATATACATTGTATTAATGTACATGGTAACTTCACACAGTAATTATACTCACTAAAAGTTTTCTCAATTTTTTCACTCAAATATTGTAAAACATGCTTTTTCTGATTAAAAAAATTTTTGTATACAGTTTTGCCGCCAAATAGCCAGATGTCACTATCATCAGTAATGGTACCATCTGTTAAGTTAATACTCTCGAGAAATGCACATTGGGCTTCTGCTTCCATTGGAGCCACGATATATGGAATCCCAAAAACTCTGAGTAGTTCTTGAGCCTCCTTAGTCATTTGCTCTGTAATATTCCGACCAATACGGTCCATTCTGCTTTTCTCCTGAATTAAGTTATCCTGATTGTTTTCAATTTCAGCTACCATCGTATTTAAGGCTTCTGATGATATTGCCTTAATTTTATTAACATTAACAGTTTGGTCAAGTTCAACAGTTGTTTCAGATACAGGTGTAACACATGTAGAAGAAATTTCTGTTGCATTTGAACTGCATTTTGTCTGAGACGGTTTTGCTTCACTATCATTTCTTTCATTACAATTATTCTCTGCAATTTTTACTTCTTTCTGTAGTAAGTCTTGGTTTTCATTTGCAAAAAGTTCGGTTTTACCCTCTACAAGCTTCAATTTAGTAGAGTTAGTAGCATGTGTGTTTTCTCTGTATGTTGTATCTTCATAGTTTTTTAATCCTTTTTTCTCGAAAACATCAGCAAATATATCATCGTCTATTGTATCAGACATGGTCAGTGTAACTTGCACAACTGGTTTAACAGGTTTTATTTCTGTTTCAGTTACTTCCTCAAATTCACCATCACTAGAATCTGAGTCCTTAGTAGAATCACAATTTTTACTCAGTGCTGTATTTCCAGATTTCATGTCTATTATCTCTTCAGAAGTTGTGTCAAGATTAATCACATCTTGATATGATTTTTCAATATAAACAACAGAAGACTGTGTTGTATCCATATTAGTATTTACGTTTATACACTTCTCTGGTTTGGCCTGATTATTGCTGTCACTCAAATCGTTATCACTACTGTTATTCTCATGTGAATCAGTCTCCACCTTAAAGGTAGTTTCTTGTTCACCAGTATGCTCATCACCAGTACATAGATCTACATTGTCCACAATAACAGACTTTTCTTGATTTAGTTCTTCGATAATTTTATCTACTTTAGGACATTTTATTCTGCCATTAGTGTCCTTATGCTTTGGTGCTACAATGCTATCAATTGCTTTATGTGTGAAGTCACTATATTGTGTGATATAACTCTTAGCGGTAGAAAAATCTGGCTGTTTATATCCATCATCCTCTTCAGAATCACTACCAATTTCAGTATATTCTGAATCAGACTTGCATGTACTCCAAGAATCATCTGTTTTAGAAATACCACCACTAGCATTTGGATCTTCGACTAACTCTAAGGACATCTTAATAGCCTTTTGTAAATCCCGTTCTAATTCATCTCTTTTATTTAGTTCTGATTGTACATAAGTGTCACTGGATTTACTCTCACATTCCATTGACATTTTTATAGCTTTTTGCAAATCATCTTCTATTTCATCCTTTTCATCTTCTTTTTTTAGATTAGCTGCAGATGATTCCCCCATTTCCCTCTTCTTAGCATCAGCTAAAGCATGCTGGATATTATTTATTAGTAAATATCGTGTACTATTATCAGATGCAATACGACGACTCGGAAAATTTTCAATTTTTGTGTCAATACCTTCTTCATTAAGTAGTGACTCAAGTTCATTCAGTGACATTCCAGTGTCACCCATTTCTTTCTCAGTTTCCTCAAGACATTCTTGAACTTTCCTTCTTTTTAGTAATCTCTGCATCTATAAAAATTGAGTTTCATTTTGCATTATATAATGATAAGCATGTTTTATAGATGGTTATTGCCACCTGCAAGAACATTCAGAATTGCCTTTTTATGTTAGTGTTATTAAATAAAATAAAATAAATAGATTAACAAAAGGAGAATGAAAAAAAACCCAGGTCCTGCACAAAAGAAATTTAACTCAAATGATAGGTATGGATAATTGAATGAATATTGTGTAGTAATTAGTAGTAGTAGTGTAGTAATTTTGGCAGGGAAAATTTAATCACATAAATGAAAAAAAAAGTGACATTTATTATAAAAAAATACACACTATATACTAATAATATTTACTTTTAAATCACACCTGTAACTATTTAAAGATGTTTTTAGTAATAATTTATGGTTTCTGCCAAAATTCAAATAGCAATACACAAAGTGAGCAATGTATTCTGATAATGCCTCCTATGAAGTATTTTACTAATTCATATCTATAAATTGAGTAAGATTACACTTGCTCTGGGCCTGGGTTTTTTCACATACTTCATGTGCATTGTCTATACTAATATTATAAAGAGGAAAACTTTGTTTGTTTGTTTGGTTGTAATGAATAGGTTCAAAAACTACTGGACTGATTTTAAAAATTCTTTCACCATTCGAAAGTTACATTATTCACGAGTAACATAGGCTATATTTTATTTGGGAAGAAATAGGGTTCCGTAAGATATTTCAGAAAAGTTACTTATTTTGCGTACACTGCCTAAACTATAAAAGATAGAACCAT